>VXBT01003025.1:485306-626918 GCA_013400235.1 Oriolus oriolus
GCCCCGGCCCCCGCCCCTCCCCCGCCCCATCCGCGCCGCCTACCGCGCCTTCCGCGACCTCAACCGCGACTTCTACGGCTTCGTCCGCGGCAAGTTCCTGCAGCACCAGCGCAGCCTGCGCCCCGGGGCCGCCCCTCGGGACATGATGGACGCTTTCATCCGCCTGCAGCGGGAGCAGCCGCGGCTGCAGCTCGAGCACGTGCCCGCCACTGTCACCGACATCTTCGGTGCCAGCCAGGACACCCTCTCCACCGCCTTGCAGTGGCTCCTCATCTTCCTCATCAGGTATGTGCCGGCGGAGGCGGCAGCACACCGGGGCGCCCCACCGACCCGGGGTGGGGGGGACATGCGAGCCCACCCGGGGTGCGAGCGCCCGCCAGCCCCAGGGGAGCGCCGTTTAAACTGCGCCGCACGGGCAAAGTAGCTGCTGGGAGGGCTCCCGCAGCGGGAGCAGCCGGCCCGAGCCAGCGCGTGGAGCTCCGGGTCCGGGCAGAGCCGGCGGCGCAGCCCCGGCAGGGACCCGCCGTCGGGTCGCGGGTCTGAGGGACCGGGCAGCGCCAGCCCGTGCAGCGCCGAGTGCCTCCGCGGCCTCCGATTAACTAACACGGAAGCTCTGGGAAACCTGCCAGAAAGAGATAAGAAAGTACAAAAACAAAAAGAAATCCGACACAAACCCACCCTACTCAGGCGGTCGAGTTATGGTGCATAAAGAGAGTCTGGCAGAAAGCGAGCCGAGTAAAACCTGAATGTAACAGATTTTAGCAGGTCAAGATCAAGGAGATCATAGGAACAGGATAACAACTGCTTAAGCACGATAAAGAGTTCGTGCACCGGTTTACAAACCCGCTATTATGCTAAGCTGCCGTTGTGTGTGCCTTCCTTGCCATTGCGTGACTGGCAAGGCAGACCCCTTGGGCAGCCGGCGGGAGCGCTGCCCTGGCACCGGCCCGTCCACCGGGGAAACTCGGCGAGAGGAGGTGGTTTAAGAGAAGGTGCCATTACACTGACTTTCTTGCCTCTCCTGGCTTTTTCTTTCATCACCTGCATAACCTGTAGGCTTATGCACACATTATCTACTCAGTTGCTTCTTGAAAAAAAGACAAATATTTAACACCTCCAGCTAGGGGTGTGACGCCCAGTGTTCACGTAACTTTTTGGGTTTCTCCCCATTTCTCATGTTTGCCCAGCATTTGACATGTGAGTCTGCTGCAGGAGGAAAAACCAAGGATGCAGAAGCCAAACTTGAACACCTAAAGCAAATAAAGGCTCCTTGGCAGAATGTGTGCCTTTAGACAAGCAAAAGATGTAAAGATGTATTAACATTTTGATCTTATTTGGTTACTGTGTAGTCTTCCAAACTGTCCAGATTTCAAGACAGTCTTCTTTAAATACAGTACAGAGAAAACATATTTTGATATTAATTAGAAAATGCCTTCTCAAATTAAAAGGGGGATGTTCATAAAGCCATTCTGACAATTTAATAATAGGGATTTTTTTTTGTAGTCTAGAAACCTACAGGCTTTCAAATGTATGAAATATGTCTAGTGATAACAAACTCCATGCTAACTTTTTAAAGTTACATACAGAGTTGGAAAAACAAATTCTCATTCCTATGGAAAATTCAATACTTAGAAGAGACAAGTAATTCTAGTTTTAGAATTAATTTTCAAAACTGGATCAGAATAGTCAGTTTCAGCACACTTTAGGTTATCGTTATTTTTTATGTTGAGAATCAGTTACATGGGATATTAAAGTAAAAACTGAGCAAATCTAAAATTACACCAGTGCATGGGAAGTTTGGAATTTTCTCTCAAAGTTTTCAATTAAGGTCTACACATTCCTGCAATATATTTAAACTTCGCTCAAACTACATTATTTAGGGTAGGGGTGAGGTTCTGTGAAAAATGTTTACAGCAAGGATTATTTGTAAGAAAAATCTTTTGAAAGCGTTATGTATGTACACACATCTTGCTTTAAATGACAGGTATCCGAAAGTGCAGGCTAAAATGCAAGAAGAAGTGGATAGGATTGTTGGAAGAGACCGTCTGCCATGTGTTGAAGATCAGCCTCACCTGCCCTACATCATGGCTTTCCTGTACGAATCCATGCGTTTCAGCAGCTTTGTGCCTGTGACTATCCCACATGCCACCACCACCAACACCTTCATCATGGGCTACCTCATTCCCAAGGACACTGTCATCTTTGTAAATCAGTGGTCAGTGAATCATGACCCAGCAAAATGGTCCAACCCAGAGGATTTTGATCCAACAAGATTCCTGGATGAGAATGGGTTCATCAATAAAGATCTTACCAGTAGTGTGATGATTTTCTCACTGGGAAAACGTCGGTGTATTGGAGAGGAGTTATCCAAGGTGCAGCTCTTTCTCTTTACCTCCATACTGGTGCATCAGTGCAATTTTACTGCTAACCCAAATGAAGATCCTAAAATGGACTTTACCTATGGGCTGACCATTAAACCTAAGCCATTCACCTTGAATGTTACACTTAGAGATACTATGGATTTGCTCGATCAGGCTGTCCAAAGACTGCAGGCAGAGAAAGCAGCCAATGAAAGTCAGCTGTCAGCAAATGCCTAAGCAATAAACCTTGCATCTAAAGATAATCCCCCTTGCCCTTTTTAGACTTAT
Organism: Oriolus oriolus; assembly: GCA_013400235.1. Taxonomy (NCBI): domain Eukaryota; kingdom Metazoa; phylum Chordata; class Aves; order Passeriformes; family Corvidae; genus Oriolus; species Oriolus oriolus. The sequence continues at coordinate 487,955 of VXBT01003025.1, forward strand.
ATAACCCATAGTTTTTTCTGGTGATATTTTGGTACATAGCCAATATTACATGTTATAAAAGCAGGAAGAAAATCTGTACAAGGTATAATTCAGTCATCTTTTTAATTCTAGAAGGAGAACCAGGGGAACAATATATTAAATGATAAAACGTATGCAATTTGAAAGTAAGCCTTTTTCTTTTCTAGCTTGTTCACAAAAGTTGCCATTGTAAAGTGCTTTTTATCTACTGACTGGTTGGAGCATCTCCAGGAACTGTCTCTACAATCCTTTCCATGTCTCCATGCGCTATGCCTTAACTCTAAGTTTGCCTTCAGAGACTCCACATTCAAAAGTGAAATCTCTTATTTAACAACAAAGGCAGTTGCTCAGAACACTGCAGCCTGCTTCTGAATTCACTCACTGGAAACTGCCATAGGCTCATGGAAGCTCTGCTGTTGTGGTTCCTGGGATGTACGCTAATGCCTCAATAATAAGTGTTCAAATGATTTTCGGTAAAATGACAATGTAAAGTCTTGCCTTCAGCATTCCAAAATGTTTACATAAATGCCTAAAAAAATAAAAGTCTTGCTTGTAAGCATGTTTGAAACTAAAATTCATGTTTTATATGAAAATGAACAGAATGTCCTAATATAGCAATTTTCCATAGTTTTGAAAGATCAGATTTTCTATGTCACTAGATGGCAAGGGTGATACAAATCATACGCTAATCTGTTTATTAGCATGTTCAGGAACAAAACAAGTATTTGAATTAGATTTATAAAGGTACAGCTGAACTTCATGTTTCTCTAGGAAGGAGTTAATATCATTGTCCCTAGGCACATAGGTAAGTCCAGTAAAATCCATATTGGCCAAGGTAAGTAGAAGTAAGACTGGGGAGGGGGTTATATTAAAACATTCATGCCACAAGCCTCAAGTAAAGCATGAAGCAAATAATACCCCTACTCACTAGTCATTCTGTTAGGTTGAGTTAAATAGTATATCTGGAAATCAACTATGTACTTTTAGTACAATCTGTTTGGAACAAAGTCTCAGAAGGAAAAGTAACATTACATGTTACATTAAAGTACACATTAACAGAAGAAAAAGTACTTTTAAAATATTTGTGAGGCAAAGTTAATAAATTTTTTTTAAAAAAACACCTCTTATTTTAAAGTAAAACACACGTGAAACTTTATGGTGTTGAACCTCCAGCTAATGTTTGTATATACAAAACTCCATATTTCTCTAGAAAGCAAACAGCCCCACATAAATACCTGATTTGAAAAGTGTTGGGCACTTCTTTGGAGCTGCAGATCACCTTCAATTACATATGAAATCCATCATACATGAGAGTATCTCATATGACTTGCTGTACTAAATAAGCTATTAGTAGAGGTAGGAAAATAAGGGTACAGTGCTACAAAGTGAAGTAGCTCTACTGACACCTAAGCAAGCAAGGATTTGCACTATGACTTCCAATGGATGGCCAGTCTTAGTCACATTGGCAGCACGGACAGAGCTCCTGCTGACGCTGGGAAGAGCTGGGTTAACAACACAATCCCGATCTTAAGTACAAGCTTCACTACTGATTTTGAAAACCTGAATCAAGCCTACAAGCACTGCTCTATAACCCCACACAGTAATAATGAGCCTGTTCAAAGTCTCTGACTTCATTTGGCATCTATCATCTCTTTTTAGAGCTAAACAAAGCTTTCTGCTACATACACATGGAGTAACCTCAGGTGTTTTTCTGAATTACGTGGAAGTCTGTGATACCCCAGAACTTAGCCTATACCTGTGAAAAGCTTTATAAGACACTCAGCATTTTCATATGGAGATCTACAATAGATCAAACGCTAGCAAGACAATTTTTCTTGTACCTTTTTAAGTACTGTTATTAAAAGAAATAAAGTATGTAACCTACAGCTGAATACCTATTCTAATGCAAGGATCATCAATACATATTTTAATAAAAAATGGCTTTTGCAATTTTGTACTCTTCCAAAAGCTTTAACTGTGCATTGGCTACTAGTGCAAAATCCATCCACACTGCTCATGTCAGTCAGTAGGTTACACACTATGTAGCTGTTGGTCACATAATGTCTCATGTAATCTCTGAAGTTACTCAAATTTAGTAGCACCTATTTAGAATGTATGCAGTCTTTCAGCAAGCTAAATTCTATGGTAATTTTGAGATGTATCATTGTTTTACCAAAATACTAAATAAAATTATTCTTACACTGCCATTGCTTAGTTTATGTACAGCTTTCTAACATCAAGATAAACACAATTATTATTTCTGATTTGTATTTTAGATATTTTTTCATATACTTTGCACCTTCTTCCCATTTCTGGATTTTAAGGTTTTTTGTCCGTGCTGCCCTCACAGCTTCTCAGGTCTGCCTGCCTTTCATACCTTGCCATCTCTGTTCAACTTCCTAATGCTCCTTGCTAAGAACATTCCCTGCTGCTCACCTCAGCATTGATCTGAATTCTTTCATGTCCTTTGCTTTCTTGTAATACCTGTTAATCTCTCCTCAGCCTGCACAATCTCCTGTGCTATGTTCTTCTCTCTGGCACTTCATTTTACTTCCACCTCCCCTATTTTCAAGCCCACAGACTGGTTTTCCTTTCCCTTTTTCCCTCCTATATATAGTGCTGGCATCTATATACTCCTGACACTGGAGACCAATTTGCGCTCTTTTGGCCTGGGTGTATAGTCAGGAGTGCCAGGAAGGGAAATCTCAGAGCCAAACAGGCCTTAACGTGCCCTTGCAGAGCAACCTCTCACAAAATGATGGCAATCCCATGGTGAAGTGTGGCTGTTACTGCAAATGTAAAACATTTCTTCATGATGAAGCATCTCCCCCACCCCTGGTCTTCTTTTCCCCAGTCTGCTACACAAGCCTGCTTAGTTCAGACCTGTCTCAGAAATGACCACATTTTCCCTCAGCCCAAGGGAGTGGAACAAGAGCTGGGTGAGACAGGAGGCTGGGCAGACTGATGAGCAGTAGTTTCCTTCTGATTTGAGATATTTTCAGCTGGAGTTTCTCCCTGTGGGGGCGGGATCTAAGTTCAGGCTGAGTTGGTGAAATTAGAAGGAGCACAAGGTGAAGACAACTTACAAAGACCTCCTAGGAACAGCTAAGGGCCTGTGGAGTAGGTGTAGTGTCCAGAGATACCCCGTGCAGTGTGTGCATGGCCGGGGCTGGCCAGTGGGACAGCGCTGATTCAGAGCAGGTGTCCCTGGGTAAAAGCCAAAAGTACCTCCCTCACCAACCTGTGACTGGGTCACCACGGCAATACTAGACAAATACAGGCTGCTCTTTCTTCATGAAGAAAAGCAGGAAGAATCTAAGCAGCTGTATTCAAGGCAAGAGTTTTCCTTTAAAAGTCTTTTTGCTCAGGTTGTAGTGATTTCAATGGACTGGGAAAGCCAAATGTCATCTCACACTTGCCTTCTTGCATATGTGTGTACCACACACTCACTCAGCCCATCTCCCAGATTTTTACTAACATCCTTTATTCAGGCTGAGATAAGGTATTAAAAAACCAAAACTTCATAACAAGCAAAAAAGCTCACAAAGCCCCAAAACAGGAAGCCTGGAATTAAGCATACATTTCTTGGAGAGACAGTAGCTGTCAGACCACCCTGCTACATAATGAGGAAGGGGAGCAAGTAGGCTGAACTAGCAGAGTTGATATGGGATATGTTTAAACCAGCCAAGTGTACTACTATAGTCCTTAGGAAACCAATAGAAACTTGCTGGCTTCAGCAAGAGTCAGTTCAGAGCTGCTGAAATCCATTACAATAATATAACAATAAGGGAAAAGGCTCACCAGAGCCTGAGCAACAAGCACAGCTGTAAAAGTGTGGGGGGGATGTCCAGGATCTGTGCAACTGCTGTTGGTACCAGCACAGTTACGGCACAATGCAACGAAATGCAATGACAGTGAGTTTTGCATCAGACCCGCTGTGTTTTTGTGGGTGTCAGGGCCTGATGCACAGGTCTGTCTGTAGGAAATTGTTTCACATTATCCAGCCAGAGGAATCAGAGACTAGGTAATTGGGAACCCATATTTTACCTGAGAAAAGTTGAGGAATTAGCCTTGGAAAGTAAACGGTTAACATCTGCCTTTGTTGCATCTTTAATGTGGTTGAACTTTACTCAAATATCTCATTTGCCCACATAAATTCAGGCTGGGATAACACTGAAGATGGACCTGGCTTTCTTCATGAGCTGCTTCATGAATGAAGATAAGGGCTCGATGCTGAATGGTGCTGTTATTTTGGTATACAGTACAACACAGATACAGTGATTCAAGTTTCAACAATTTCTTTGCTGTTCACCACCCTGCATTTTTGCAGTTGACTTTTTTCCATGTTTTAGTCACTTGTACTCAGACCAGGCCAACTCACTTAACTGTCAGGTGAAAACACGCTCAGTGTTAAGCACAAACAGTCTGGAACATTTAAGACAGCTGTGGTTGATGCTTTGACAGCCCTTCTTTTGGGCTTTTTGACAAATGTTCAGACAGCTCCACGAACCAAAGAAGTTTTTGCTTGGTTAGTGCTGCCCTGTCCTTCAATACTTAGAGCAGATCTTGCTCCAGCCTGAAAGCACAGAGCTGGGGCTACCCAAATCAAAAAAGGGTGTCTCAAGTCCCTATGCTCTGGGTCTTTGCTGGGTGTCTGGGGACAGCAATCCATCAGTATAGTTAACTCAGGAGATAAAGGATGCTGAGGCATTTCAAGTGCACATGGGTGGAGGCAGGGAAGGGAGTAGTTTCACAGGGGACCCATTAATGGTGCATAAATCAACTGCAGAGCTATATAGGAGTCGTTTGCTGGAGTGGCTGAGAGCTGTCCGAGGAAAATATGTCTGGACTGTGGCAAGATTTCAGCTGGGAAGGAAGTGTGCACAGAGTCTCCAATTTCCAGGAAAAGAGAGGTGGTGATTTTACATTGCTTGTAGATATATCTACAGACACAATATGCCAGGATTAGGGTGATAAGAATCCATATGGTATTAAAGATACTCACATCAGCAACAGGGAATATCAGACTGAGAGAATCAGGATCAAACCTTACCAGGCTGAAGACAGGATGAATGATAGTTTTTCTGAAAGCTTTGGACAAACAAAGGATGTCAAAAAAGTAAGTCCTGACTGCCGGTTAACTCAAATAATAGATCTTGGAGGTAGCAAACAAGGAAACAAGAGCTGAGGGACTAAACATGAGGGATCAGCTGCAGGACTGAGAACAAAACAAGTCTACAGCAAAAAGCCATGGATAGTCTGTCATTCTCCTCACCTTGGCATCTCCAGTACCTGAGAACAACGGGGAGGAAGAGACAGCCCAGCTGCAACAGTCTGAACACTTTTGGGGGGAATCTTCCTCTTGACATTCAGACAGAGCAGCAGAAGCAGGCACTACCCCAGACAGAAACACTTCTGATCTAGAGGGTCTATTCAGAGGGGTTTAGTGTCATTTATTTGAGCAAGCTGAGCAGGAAGAGTTTGGTATCAGTTAGTTGTTCTCACACTATAGTTTTGTCTTCAGCTGTATCTAGGCTTGCTCAATACCCCCGAAGGAAAGAATGGCATGTATATTGTGGCACGCTCCAGAACTGGGCTTAATCTCTGGTATTATTGGTATGTTTTCAGTGATGGCTTTATTTCCACTATCTCCCTTCTCCCAGCCTGAGCTCTTATAAGAGCATAACTGTTATCACGCAGAAACAGGCTTCTAAACCTCTCATGATAACAAACAGGATTTCACATAATCACGTCTTCTCTGCTAAAAATGGCAGAACACCCTCCACTTATTTGGACTGTTCTGCTCATCATAATAGAAGTGGACTTCTGGAGTGTGACACCTTGCTCCCAGTACAAAAGCAAGATTGACCAAGCAAGACAAAGTTTGGCTTCACAAAGCAAGTACGGTTTGCAATTATCTGCAAGAGAGCTTCTTTTATGCTTTGTATTCTGTGAAGTATTTCCAAGCTGCAGTTCAAAAATTTAATTCAACTGTATATCTTATTTTTAATTACACTTTTTCACTCTACAGAGAAAAAGCATAAATTGTGAGGCTATTAATCTTCTGTGGTTCAGGAAATCTAGATAAATCCAAGTTTAAAAAAGTGCCACCAGAAAGTTAACTCAAACTTCACAATAATTACCCAAATGAAAAAATGAGACTCCTAAATGAACTTTGTCTCATTGTAACAAAGCTCATTTTCCTTCCCTTCATTTATGTGTATTGCTGCTGGGACACAGTGTTGTGCTTCAACTTGTTCCAAGACATAACTCTGTTCATCTCTCTGTTTCTGGCAGAAGAGAGGAAGAGCTGTACCTACACTCCAGATCAACATGCCCTGCAGGGAAGCTTTCTGGGCAACCCTTCCGGGTGGCACAAAAACAAAAGAGAGGTATTTTCCATGAGCTTTCTCCGGATAAGAATTCTTTCTCTCATGTGCCTAAAATCCTGCCCAGCCTGCATCTTTCAAGTATGTGAGGAACACCAGTGCCACAGCGAGCTGAGGGTAGATCAGCCAGTGGGCCTTTGGTCACAAACATCACAGATAGCGTTTAAAAAAAAATCAAACAAGGAAGAATTCCCATAAAGGAGAGAAATTTTAAAAATCCAGAATAAATAAATAAATATTTAAATTGAGAACATTCTCCACAGAATTACAAGGCAGATCCTCCAGTGACATCACACCTGAACTGAAACTTTGCACAAAAGAACCCCTACTCCCTACTGATGGCATTAAGACCAAGATATGTGGCACCTGTATGGGCAGTTACAGCACACTGACAATCTTGTTCTCTGCATTTGAAGGTTAAGATACTCATTTCCTTGAAGTCATCAGCAGAGACAGAATACAAAACATTTGTCTCATAACATATTGACTATACAATGCTGTTCAAGTATCTTCACGCCTTTCTTAAAGCCAGCAAGACTCCTTTCCTATCTTCACAAGGGATCTCTCACTAATACAATACTTTTCTGCTTGAGTAAATCGCTCCAGCCTGTTCCCAGAGTTAAGTGAATACAGTAGTTTTTATTGGGTATAAAGCCATAAAACTGCACAGCAGAACAGCACAGGAACTTTCTAGAATAAATAGATGCTCCATCAATTGTCTGAATGACCGAAACTGTGAAAGCAGAAGAGATGCATGAGGGTTGGATACTAAGGTTAACTTCCGCTCTCAAGAGGACAAATCCCTCTTCCTAGGATTTATGAAGAGTCAGTTAATGAAGTGACTGGACTTCTTTAGCTCTTTTTATAGCCCCAGACTGTATTGCCATCAGAACATTAACTTTTTCCCTAGCAAAGATCCAGTTATCACAGCTTCCTGCATCCTTACATTCACATACAGCCAAGGTCCTTATGTAATTATGAACAAGTTCACCCCTGAGGATTTGTCATCCCTCTCTTTTCTTCAAAAATTTCCCTGAAATACACGCAACTCTAGGTGGCAAAAGTCAATTATCTCACTTAACCCAAGCCATATATACAAATTTTCATTTTTCTAATAAAGGCACTGTCTGCCTTCTGGGGAAATCCAGCAAGGTTTGATCATATGTTAATAGAAGCAGTTGTTTTTCAGGGTCAATAGTGAAGAAGATTCTCTGTGTTCGGAGGAATAAGTGCAGGGAAAATTGGGACAGTTGAGAAGTGAGAAGGAGAACACATCAGAGGAGGAGAAATAACAGGCCAGAGAGAACAGAAAGAAATGTTTTATCCCATGGAGGAGAATGAAAGTGAGGAAAGAATATGAGCGGCTGCTAATGGTAATTTGCCCTATCCCCACGTACAGCAGCTCCCCAGGGTACCCTAGGGACCATAGATTGTTACTGATGAAGGCACACACACGCCCCTGCAAAGGGCAACTCATCCCATCTGCCCTTTTATCTCCCCAGACAAGAGAGCACAGCCAGCCTGCTTGTACCAAACACCTACCATTCAGGTTATTGATGCTCCACGTCCTGCCCTTACTACTCCCACACCAAATGCTAGAGAAGTGTAGTTTGGTCTGCTTAGAAACAGAAATGTTAAGCTACAGAACATTGTTTTAGTGCAGTTAGATCAGGAAAAAAACATACTCTCACACTGATGGGACACATTTCCTTAGGGACTGAGGAAATAAGCGCCACTGTTTTAGCTAGGCCATGTTGCACAGTCTAACCCAACTGCCTGATGTCACAGAATCACAGACTGGTGGAGATGAGAAGGAACATCTAGAAGTCATCTGACCTGACACCCTGATGAAGCAGGGCCTCCTGGAGCTGGTCTTGTCATTCTACCTCCATGTTAATAACAATTACCCACAGTGCTATAAGCATTTTCCTTCAGATTTTTTTACAGTGAACACACAGCAAAGATGTTCACTAGTGGTTCACTTTCCTTTCTTCTTAAAGTTAAACCCATATGGGCATCACCCTGGGAAATGCATTGGTGTCCCCAGGAAGTGTTCTTCCACGGCATCCTTCCCCACTCTCACTGGATGAGAAAAACCTTCCCTCCACTTTCTTTAGGAGGCACCATCACAGGCAGGAAGAGAGAAAGGCCATATAAGACAGCATGACTGCCTATCTCCTGCTGTTTTGAGCTGTATTTTATGTGATTTTATGTGCATTTGCTCCCTGCTTCAGCACATAATAGACAGGATCTCTGTCCAGAATGAACTGTCAGACACTTTCCTCCTGCTGAACTGAGCCAGTAAGTCATTCATGTCTTCCCCAGATGTTTCTGTTTTCTGAACTAACAGGAACCACATGTACTCCTGACTCTCCCTGAAGACCTGGGCCAGCACAAACAGAGGAGGGGAGAATCCCCCACTTGACTTCAGGAACCAGGCGCCTGCAGGAGCAGGGCTGGTCCAGGATGCTTCCCAAGCGAAGGCTCTAACAAAGAACCACTCCCAAACCACTGGGAAGAGGACACACAGGTGTGACCAACTGGTGAAAATGCCTCTCACCTTCAAAAGATTTTAATCCTTTTAAACTTCTAAACAGCACTTCAGTGTCTTTAATACTTATATTATCCATTATGCACTACATGCAGCAAACTCACCTATGGTAGTAGGTGAGGCAGCCATGCAACTTAAGACATGGGTAATAAACAGTGCCCTGTTTGCTCACTGAGTTTTAGTGTAGAAGTCTGTTTATTGCAATGGTCATCAAGTAATCAAAGAATCTAAGCTTTCCCCTTAGTTTTTAAAAACCAAATACCTTGCAAAATACTGTTATCTATTCTCATGTTTCCAAATATCAATACAACTATGGTCAATGCAGAGCATGTCTTCAGACAAACTTTGTGGTCAGGTTTTAAGAGAGGAAAACCTACAGAGCAACACATCTGCAAACACCTAAGTCCCTAACCTGGCCATTACATTTACTGACTTTTTAATTTTTTTAATTTACTGCATACTGAAAGTTACATTTTAAAGATAGGAAACAAATTACAATTTATGCCAATGTAAATCTGGGCAGAGGAATTCAGGCCACTGAATAGCACTTCAAAAATAACTAGAAATTAGAACTCTACCTTTTCCTTTCCAGTGTCTGGTTTGCGAGTTGGATTTTTTTTTTCCTGTGCTCTCTCATTCTTGCATAGATATTGGTCAAAATCACTTGCAGAATGCATGCTTTCCCAGGCTCCAAAAACATTCTGTTCAGTTATCAAAAACAGGTATCAAAACTCTACTTCAAATTTTTTAGAGTCTTTCTTTTATCCAACACACAAAAACATGTTTACAGATGTTCACCAAACCCAGCATGATTAAATTGCACCACAGAAGCGGTCTCCAAATTTATTAGGAGGTACATCATGTTTTCAGCTAAAATGCATGTGGTTTATTGCCTTTCAGTTCTGACTGCTAAACAGCAGCACCATTTGAAAAGACAGGCTTCAGTGACACATGACCCTTGGGTAAATGAATTTCAGCAGCAGCATAGGCTTACACAGTAAGGCTGGAAAGTAGCCCAGTGGTTTTCTAGAATATTTCTTTTCCTTTGTCTAGCTTTGGCCAGACCGTACCTTTCTAGTATTGCTTCTTTCAAGGTACTGGCCCTCAACCTGTGCTCAGTAACTGCTTGGACTCCTGCAGAGCTGCCATGAATTCCTCCATTGAAACTTTAACTCCTAGGTCAGTTTGAGTCCATTCTTCACAAAGGCACTCAGACATGAGTAAAGAACAAATTAGGGAGAATCACCACATCCCTATGCTGGTTTAAAAGAAAAAAAAAAGTTAGACCACCCTAATTGTAATTCTGCACTTGCAGTTTTCAACTTTTGACATACAACCCCAGGATCCTTTTACACACACTACCAGAGAACTTCTCTGCCAGTAGCCTGCAAGGCACGACAAAGCTCCATATTTTGTCCAGGAATACACTAAAACATGGGGTTAAAGTTCATAATTAACTAAAGCTCCATTCAAAGTCCAGTGATCTTAATGAACATCAGTAAATTTCAAAGGCTGTCAGGTTACTTTCCTCTCCCAGATGAGCAAAACAGCTTCCAGGAGACAAAAAGAGCTTGACTTCTGCCTCCAAGCCCCCAAGAATTATTATTAATTTTAATGAAACACACTGAGGGCCCACATTGCTGTCAGCTGTCCGCAACTTGGTTTATTTTTAGCTGGATTTTTAGTTAATAAAAAACAGGTACAAACCTCATCCTGCTTTAGAAGCACATCTTGGAAATTGGACAGCCCTGCTAAAGTCATTATAAAACAAGATTTTAAGATACATCTAAAAAGCCATAAACCAAACTGTTCCTAATATGTCATAAAAGAATTGTTTATCTATTTGCATGCATTGAAACCTCTGATGTTGCACTCTTCCATTTATAGGGAAAGGCAACCCTGTCAGAGAGACCACACACTATGTCACATTTAGTACCTGTTAGGAAAGTTTCAGCATGATTTTAATTATTTCCAAGCTTGGTAAATCCCCTTCTGCCTCCTTGCTGGAAGGGTTTACATCAGTTAAAATGGAGTACCATGTAAACTGTTTAAACCCCTAGAAAACTTCAGTTTGCATCCTAGTAAGCAAATTCCTCTCCTTCTAGTTGTCCAGCTACAGCCTTGGCCACGACACCATAAAAGGCAGTTTCACAGGTAGCACAGTACCTAGAATACCATCCAGGTGTCCCTGTATCGCTCTCAATACCTGTGATTAATTGTTCGTGCTATCTGCAGAGCTATCCTGCACTGACAGAAAAACCAAGGGAGAGCGGACGGGCCACTTGGCTGCAGTGACACCAGACTCAGCTCTTTCAGCATTTCCATCTGAAGGGTAATCTTCTGGAAAAGCTGGGACCACGAACTTGGTATTCTATATCTATGGCTGTGAATCTGTTGACAAATTTGCATAGCCAAAATCAAAGACATTCATTCATCTTAGGACACCATCTTCAGGAGGCAGGACTATCTGGGATGCTGCCCACCCGAACCCCAGGGAAGAGCTCACACAAGGAAAGACAGGTACAGAGACTACACAAGAGGGAGCAACACTTTTGCTGGAAATGATACGGGCATGTGGGCCAGGAAGAGAAGCCTCACATTCCATCTTTTGGCTCCAGTCTGGTGCACCCGGACATACAATGATGTATCACATTCTTGATAATCGTGGGCCAAGGCTCAGCTGAAACATCTCCCTCATGTTGGGCTACCCACAACATTAGATCCTACAGGCTCTTTTTTTTTCAGAGTAAAGTACACAGCCGGGTGCAAAGCAATAGCCCTGCAGTCATGTTGTGGCTTTCAGATTAAGAAGCTCAGCATTAGAGGTTTCCACACACAGTTACCCTTGCAGAGGGAAAAACTGAATTACAAGCAGCAGAAGTAATTCTGCTGTTAAAAGCAAAGCTGGGATAGGAGTTCATTGATCTGCCCCTCATATCTTGCTCAGCAAGGCACAGGGGACAGCAAAAGACAATTACAGGAGTATACAAGAAATAGAGCCTCTTGGTCTCCTTCAAAAGAGACCTCAGCACCTCCTAACAAAGGGCAATCTTCACCTGCAGCCAGACATCTCCCCTCTCTTCAGTCTGACCAGCAAGATGAAACCTGAGAGCTTAATCCATGGAAAATTAAAGAACCAGTATGTGTTATAGTTATTAGTAAGAACATTCCAAGGAGTGGCAGAGTTTGTACATATAAGCTGGCTAGGAGAAAAACCTTAAACATTCTTGCATGTCCTAGTTCACAGCTAGGATGCCCACCTCTTCTGACAGAACTTGTTCTGGTAGCACAAGCTTTGTTCTTATTTCTCAATGAAAAACCAATAGGAATAATGAGATCACCATACTCTTTTTAATACATTTTTCCCTTGGCAGAAATAAAAAAGCCAGATTTATGTTTTGTTGCATACTTCACTCCTATTTGGAAGAAGACACACATACCCTATTAAGCAGCTTGATGCTGCAGTAGGACTGAACACTGTTCTCCCAGTGTGAACAGATCACACAGAGATTTTGACACTACAGAGTTGGATCATCTAAACTTTCCTTGGTTCCACATGATGCAAGTAAGCCTAAGTTTTCTGGGAGTAGAGGAAGGGTGTTCGTTACCAAGGAAATTCAACTGGTCCTTACAGTAACAGAAGATGGATTACATTAGCAGGACAAAACCTCTGGTTATGCCTGAGCACAATAAATATCAGATGCTTCCAATATATTTCTGCTTCACCTCAGGATGGGGTTCTCAAGCTTTCAAGACAATATCTCCTAGAAGTCATTTAGACACCTAACTCCCGTGTAAAAGGAGGACAACAGCCTGCCCATAATCTTTCCGTGAAAGCTTTCACGTAAGGAGACACAAGTACTGCAGTTGTGTTCCATATTTTTGCAGGAGGAAGACAAAAGAATTTGGACATAGTCCTTGCAATAATTAATCATTGAATAAGGAGTTATCCCAGAAAAATGTTATACTGCCAAACATCTTCCACGCAGATGCACATTAGCATTGTTTCTCCCTTGCATTTCAGGAATTAGTAAATAATGCTGGGGCCAATTCCCAAACACAAGGTGATTCTAGTCAACCACCTTGTTTGGGACCAACCCACAGTCACCAGCAGTTAAATAGTTAAATTTAATCCCTTAAATTATACACCACTGGTAATGTCTGACAAAATGCAAACGTAAAACAAATTCAGGGTAGCACCCATACACTAAGCCAAGGGCAATGATGGGATTTAGGGGCAGACAAGTCTCTTCATTCCCGAATGGCGGATACGTCATTCTTTCTCCAATAAGGGGGTTCATTGCCAGGTTTAGAGCATGGACTGAGAACACATCACAGGACGAAGACGCACATGCTATGTCAGGCATTTGAACAGGGAAGGCTGCAGACCCTGAGGGAAACAACACCATGAAGCCACACTGTGAGATGCCTTAATTCTACCTGGTCCTTGCATGGCCTGGGATCCCAAGCAGGCTGATGAATTTGCATGATCTAGAAACAGAAGAGCTAATTGTAACACCAGCACATCAATGCAGCCAAGCCCCTCACCAAACCTCTCTCTAGGGCTTCCTGTAACCACAAAACTGATTCGTGCATTTCCAGCTGCAGCCCTCAAAGCAAGCCCAGCCCTTCCCTAGGGAAAAGGATGGGTGTTAAGGAGAAGGTCCTAGGGAAGTACTTTGCTAATCACACTTTCAGCTCCAGGAAAGTGTTCAGGCCCCCAGGCAATCTTTTCAACAAAATTGCATCTGAATGCCAAAAATTAAGGAAATGAAAAATGAGCAAAGAGCAAATTAAAATCCCATAGCATTTAATCGTGGAATCAACAAAATGCTGTGTTCCTGGAACAAGCACTGCGCCTCAGGCATCTCAGCAACTGCTGCCCAGCACCGAGAGAGGCTGAGACTCCTCAGTGCCCCACTGTCCCAGCCAAATGACAGCTGGGAACCCATGAGACTCAGAGCAAAAATCCTGCTAGATGCCAGGGTTTCTCCTTTCTTCCTTTCTTTTTTAATGTTTGGGGTACTGTCTTGAATGTGACTAACGAGAACAACTGAAACAATGGATGTGGCTTCTGCAAAGCAGCGCCTTGGCAGAGAGGGAATCACACGGCTGGTGACTCAGTGGCTGCCCAGCAGAGCTGTTTCCCCAACGTGTGCCCTTGCAGGCTGATCTGCTTATTAGGATACAACCATAGGCTGCCATGGGATCTCAGTTTAATGGAAGCATAGTCATGGAGGATTTATATATTTCTTTAAAAATTTGATGGGCATGCCTCCTTGCAAATCAACTTCAAGGAAATGTTACAGCTACTTTCATGAAGGGGAAAAAAAGGGGTTAATTAATAAGGAAAACATAATTCAAAGTTAACACATTCATTCTGGTATCAATATGGTTTTTCTTAAGTTCTTACTGAATTATCAGTATGATAAAATTGAGCTGGAAACTGTTTTCTTTCCTACAGCACAAAATCTGTTGGCTCATCCCATCCCTTAAATTTACAGCCAGTTCAGAAAGTGCAACTTTAGTGATGTAAAAAATCTAACAGCAAATTCCATCTGTGCTGAAAGACCATGAGTCTCTCTAAGGCTGTCCTCATGCCTGCAATACCAAGAATTACTTAACCTGTCTGAATACGAGATACATCCTCCTGAAATTTGTCAGTAACAACTGGAAAATCTATTATGTCATTGGAAAAAAAGAAAATGTGGACTTGAGCAATTGGGCTGCTTTGTACCCAAGTTTCCACATCACCTGTATTTTATTTTAATTATATTGAGCAACTGACTGCAATTTCCCACATCTCCGGTGCAAAAAATATTTTTGCAGCTTTTATAAGATTCTGAAAAAAGAGATGCTCCACTTAGTTGCAAAAGCCAATCCTATCTGATAAAACAGGTAAGTAATTAGAAATATGACTGAGTAACTCAGTAAACACAGCATTCCCTCCCCTCAATTGTACATACTGTATGCACTGAGCATTAAGTATTTTGGAGGCTGTACATAGTAATGAAGATACCAGTGCAGAAATAAAATGCTGAACTAAGGTTCCAAATCAAAAGATGGTGTTTTTCTCTGTTGCTGACTGCCATGTGTCAGAAAAATCAGAATAAAAATCAAAGCTAACTCTAGAGAGGAGGAGTCACAGAAAATCAACACTGTAAAACAGAATTTGTCAAAACCCATGGAAACTGAAGTCCTGGAGATGTACACAGCTGAGGACTTAGTTTTTATGGACACTTTCCCTTCCGGCCACAGGGCCCCAACTGTCTCAGGTCAAACCTACTGACAGGCCTGAGGTTCCTGCTGAATGTTCCACCCATGCACTTGGCAGACAAAGCACTTCACAGCCCCTGCAAAGCTGCCTCTAAAGCTCACTGGTTTAAAGTTACATTTTAACGTCTCCTTACTTGGACTATGACTGAAAATACCACTTGTTTTGGCAAGAAAACTGGAAGAGATTCAGTGTCATAGGGGTAAGAGGACCAGTTATTAGCATCTCAGCAGGAGCCATTCAGGGATGCCCTTCAGACTCCACATACTTAAGAGCTAAGACAGCTTCAGTCTTGCCTGAAATTTCTCTCCCCTCCCCACTCCCACAGGATTTACTTCACTTTTTGGTGAACAAGTACGGAGTTCAAGAAACCAGAGAAAGTCAAACATACCACAGATGGGTATTAAGCAATCCTCTCTGAGAGTTTCTCTGCAAACCATAACCCTTACTTACAAAAAAATCACTCTCAAAAGACAAAACCCATGCTCAACACATAAAGCTCTCCCCCACTTCAGCCACAGACTCCCTGGAAGCAGAAATGGTGTTTTGGGAACCATCATCCAGACGATAGAGAAAGGGTTGATTGACTATGTGTTGATTCCTACTGACTCAGTAACTCCTTTATGGAGTTCACAAGCCCACAGCTGGAGAAGGCAAGGCAAAGGAAGCTAATACATTGATTTACAGCATCTTTTACCTTTTTCTTTACCATCTGCCTGCCCCAAATTGAACATGTAAGAGACTTCCATTAGCAACTAACAGCTCTATATAAAGATGAGCCTGCATGGTTATCATCTAGCATTTCCCTCTCCAGCACAGAAGGTATCCTGTGTTCAACAGATATTTTTCCTGTCTTTCCTCTCAGAGGGAGGTCCAACTACGTGCTGCGGCAATTCCTTTTCATGAAGGAGTTTTAACTCTGCATTTAGAAGTTACGATATAAAACGATCTGCAGGAAGAGTCTTTCTCAAGTTTTCACTTCACACATGGATAGAAATTTCAAAAAGTTCACAAAGTAATCAAGTTGCTTATTACAACTACAAAACACAGCACGTTATATCTATTTTAACTCCTCTAGTAAACTTATGGATATATCTGACCACACAAATATTTTTGTGCGTGTATACACACAAACACAGAAGCTGTGGCGTCCATACAATTTCTTCTCGTGCAATCACAATTCTGCATTCAAAACCAGACAGGATCCGTAGCAATCCTACCAGAGTAAATCCAGTGCAACACAGAAATCAGGATGTTGCAGTGCAGGTGAACCCAGTCAGGCTGTTTACCTTCAGTTGGTACCACTGCAGATATACTAAACATTTGCTTCTGTTCTGCTGCTCACCGTCTGACATAAGAAAAGCTGCTTCATTTAAGTTCCTTCTCTAGCCTGAATTTAAGGATTAAATAACCCGTCAACCATTCAGAAAAACACAGCACCCGTTTGCTTTCATTTAAGGCTGCCAGCTCCCGAAGCGGCTCTGAGCTGGTGGGACCAGCGCGGCCTCGCCTCGCAGAGCGCTGCGGACGGAGCCCCGCTCGCCGGCAGCAGCTGCCCACTGCCTCTCGCCCACCACGGGCTGCCGGCAGGGCCGTCGGAGGGGATCGTAACTAAGTGCTGTAACCAGTTATGGAAGAAATGGAATAAAATACTGGCAGTTAAAATATATCCTACCCCACAAACCCGAGCTACAGCAGTGTTTTCACACTGGTGTCCTAGCTCTATCTGAGCACGCATTTAACAATAACAAGCTCTTACCACAGAAAATGGCAACTTACAAGCAATGCATTTGAAACGTCTTTGCTGCCTTGTATTTTTCCATACAAATTTAAGTTGGTGAACATGAACAAACACGTCTTTTGAAGCAAGGAAATTCACTGTTAGTTGCCACACGCAGCAGTGCCCCACAGCACACGGTAGTGACAGAGCCCTAGAGCGTCCCCTCAGGTGCCACGGCAGGCGTGAGGGGAGTCAAAGCCTTGCACAGAAGAAAGTCTTGTACATAGGTAGTTACAGGCTCAAGACTTAACATGCCTTCCCACAGGAGTTACCGAATCATGTCGACCTTTGGTTAGCTATCCAAGGGACAGCTCCCAGACTTTAACTTAATGCCGGCCGGTGCCACGAGCAGACACGCAGGCTTGTGAAACACCCACCATGACAGTACGCACCACAGGCACCCCACACACACCCCTCCTGACACAGACACAGCAGGGTGGAGCCGGATAGCCCACAGAGCACGTACTCACCCCTGCTCCGCCTCCAGGCCAGCAGCCGCCACAGGCCCAGCCGCCGTCCTGCAGCGACGCAGCTGCCGAGCCACCAAAATTAAACCCCGAAAGCCGCTCAGCCGCTGATCACACGCACCAAATGTGCCAATTCCCCACTGCCAGGGCCCACCTGAACCTCATCAGGGGCCGCTGTCCCCGTCGCTCAGCAAGGTGTGTCGCCTCTCCTGCCTCGCTGGCTGCTGCTCACCAGCTGGGGCACTTGCTCACACACTTGGCAGCAGAGGTGCAGCTGTGCGCCTGCAGGCAGAGCCGCACGGGCTCTCCGCACGCTCCGAACCAGCCTGGAATCATAGCATCAGTGCTTCCCAAGGCTTCGTCTTCCCTGACAGCGTTTTGGGGGCTGATCGAAAGAGTAAAAGAGGCCTAAAAGGTGAAGCCTATTTTGCCACTTATTGCTGTGTGTGATCTCCACGTGTTTTTCTTACGTATTTTATTTCAAACCATCCTCAAGGGTGAAAGAAGCCTTGTCAGTCTCATTTTTTCAGATGGGGAAATCAGTTGTGGGAGGGAGGAAGAATTCTGTGGTGTGCAATAGGCTAGAGTAATCACGAAACTCCCCCTCTAGAGAAAATAAACTAATGACCTTTAGAGAAATCATGTATGGTGGACAGCTAATTAAAAGTATTGCTCAAATGACCATACAGATCCAGGTCCAGTAGTTTGTGCTTTTTTCCCCCCTTGATCTATTGTTCCGAATTTCTCCCATGACAGCTGAAAATACTTGCCTTCTCGTTTCCTGAATCAACCTGTTTGGACATATAGGAATGGCTGTAAAAGGGCATGAAAGCAGTGCACTGCTGGAACAAGCTGGACCGGGTACTAAGATGTACAGAAGCAAATGTAACACAAGGTCATGCAGGTACTTTTCAAAATCTCATCCTGGCATAAAGCCTGGGACTCACTGATGTCCAGAGCCTGTGTTGCCATGCTCTCAATGGCACCAAAATGTCACAGGATAAATCACATGAAACTACTCTTTAGTGAGACAAACACTTCTAAGACAAAGATGTCAAATGACTGTGGGATCACACACTCAATTATGGTCTTCTGTGCCAGCGTGTACCAGTAATTCTTGCTCAGGGATTCATGGTGAAGGCACCAGGAACATGGCTGTGCTTGAAACTGCCAATACTCATACACTGGTGGTGTCAAAATCAATACACATTCTAGCAGTGCTTTTGTATGAACCCCTCACTGTGCTTAAAAGTGTTGCATTAGATGTATTCTGCTGTTCAAATTTGAAAAACATATTTTATTACTGTTTTAAGACTTCATATATGATTTTTCAGGGCACTATGTAAGCTGGCCTAACATTCTGCAAAACAGTAATCCTTAACCCAGAGCCACAGTCAGGAGCTTTACAAATGAATTTTCATGTCTTCATAAATTATCCTCTTCCAAGATTAGGAAAACACAAGTAAATCACTGAATCTACTTTGCTGATTTGCCACATATTTCTGAACAACAAACAAGAACATTTCTCTCTGGAGACTGAAATTTCAACAGTCATGTTGATTACCTTTATCCATGAATCAGAAACCTGAACTTAGTTTGGAAAAAGTACATCCATATTCATGCCCATATCCTTAACACATGTTTAGTTTACAATATTCCCAGTAAATATCGTGTGGCTCTATTTTTAGCTCATACACGTAGGCAACTCAAACCAGCTCACAATTAATCTTAATAAACAAAACATATGAAGAGTGGACAGACGGTGTTTGCGTGTGTGTAACTTGGGTATGTAGCTAAGTAGCTTAACCCCACAGTCACATCATGGGTCAGCAGCACTACCAAGCACAGAGCTCGGATTGTTCATATTCAAGTTCACACTGGATCCCACAGATACTTCTAGAGTAACTGGTTGTTTATTTAAATGAGTAAAATATTTCCTAAAAAAAAATTATTAATGTTTTGCATTCTTAGTTCCACTGCTTCATTTCCCAGCATCACACATGCATGGGTTACACAAACATAGACAGGGCCAGAAAAGCTTACTTCTTTTTGTATTGTCAAGACAGCTTGATTTGTTTCTTCTCCAAGGAACTTGGAAGCCTGTAAGAAGGAAAAGTGCCGGAAAATAAGAATATAACCTTATGTGCAGAAGGAAAAAGAGCAAATAATAATGTTGGCCCTTCAGAGTTACTCCTTCTTGAGTTTGCACCGGATGAATGCTGCAATAAAATTATGTCACATTACCACAAGATTTTCTGATTTGGAGTAGGTGTAATGCACTACTGTGCCCACTGGAAAAAACCACCACAGGACTACCCTCCAGAATGTCCAGGAAAATTCCGGAAAACTCATCAATCTTGCTGGAATTCATAATACTTCTCCACAGTTATAGGTACTTCAAGTAGAAGGTGATCAGGTAGTAATGGCTGAAGATAAGTAGATCCAGATAAACTGCTATGTTTGAATTGAACATGGCTGGCTCTCTGATAGCCATTTCTTAATTGGATTTCTTTTGTTGTTGCTTTAGTTTCAGTGTTGGTTTTTGCTTTTGGGGGTCTTCTGTTTGTTTTTTAGTTCAGGCTTTTACTACTATAATAACAGAGTTGTAGGCATGGATTTAGGTGAGGGGGGTTTATTTAACTGAACTGGACACAGGACTTGTCACTTTCCTTTCCAGATCATCAGCTACTCACCACTGGTGGATAGCTTTCTAACTGATTGCAGAAGTTAGTGTATTGATATTACTACATGGAAAAGCTTGTCTCACCCTGACTGCAGAAGGAAAGACGGTGATTTACAAAGCAGTATGAGAGCTATCTCTGTAACCATTTCTGCAATGTGTCTGTGGCCAATTGCTACAAAAAAAAATGTATCACATGCTTTGTGTGTTGCAGAGGGACAATTGCAAAGGGATTCGGATTTGGTGACAGAAGCCTTAGCTTCACCACAAGAAATGAAAACCTCAATCACCACAGATGGCAGAACTAGTAGATTTAACTGTAATGAAGCACATAAATTGTGGTAGCAGGTTGAGGCCCCCTGAGCTCCCTTTTTTTCAAGTATGTAAAGAGACAAATTACCACAGAGGATTTACAGTGTATGTACATCCTGGAGGAGAGACCAAACAAGAGATACCACAGCAGAAGAATCAAAGGATGTACTACGGCTTCAGGAAGCCTGCAGCCCCATCTACACCATATGACTTCGAAGCCCACAGGGGGTTAATACGGAATCACCGAATCCAGCTCCTCCAGAGAGACAAAACTACGGAAGTGACTGTCTGCTTGTGGATATTTTAAACAAAAAAGAAAACATATGGCCCTCTGGAGCTATGCTTGCTTTTTCTCCAGCTGGTATGACACAGAGAACAAATAGCCTGGGCCTACAACTAAATGCAAAAGCTTTATTCCAAGGAGCAATTAGGGAACAATTTAGGGAACGTGCTTCAATTTCAAAAGTTCTCAGATTAGCAAAGCAGAAACAGAAAAATTTGAGAATGCTCATGTATACTAACTAGTAAGAACTTACAAAAGCACGAAATATCTTAGTCGTTTCTTACGTGCGTAATATTTCTGCAAACTACTAAAGACAATTTAGAATAAATAATTAAACCCAGCCTTTTCTCTCCCAGATGGTAATTTGTAATTCTACACATATACTAGTAATGAGCAAAGATTAAAACAGAATAATGGGCCTAATTCAGAAGGCTGAAAATAAAGATTGGCAATTTCATTTATAAAATGAGAAATTTCATTGAAAATGTAACCACATGGATTAAAACACAGTTATAATAAATAAATAGTCAAGGGCAGTCATGATGCATGTCTTTAAATTCAAGTCTTGAAACATGCTGATAAATATTTCAGAGTACAAACTCATTTGGTAGTCTGGGCCCAAATGCTGAGCCAGTGTGTGCAGACACAGCCCGCTGACTTCTGAACCCCTGCAGGAGTGGCTCTGGCTCGTAGGGAGCTGGAGTTGTGCACTCCCCAGGGACAGCAAGGCCAGGAAGGATCTTAAGAAGTCATCTAGTCCAACCTCTGCCAGAGGATGAACTGTGCCTTAAACACTGCCAGTGTATGAAAACTTATTTAACTTTTATTTTAAAACTTAAGTAAATGATTTTATAATGTTTTCAGGAAATTTATTGCAGGGCTTTGCAAAGTTCCCATCAGGATTATTTTCTCCTACTGCCTAATGTGAAGGTAGGCAATTACCTCTTGTTCTATGAACAGGGAATTTGGAGAACTAGGTTTGGGTTTTTTTTTTTTACTTTCTTCTCTGCAAAATCTCTTTACAAATGTGAATACTCCTTTAGTCCTTGCTCCTGCAGACTAAACACACTAAATTCTTTCATGTTTTACACACAAAATAATGTTTTCTAGCACTCTCATCTTTCTTGTCTCTGTCTCTCCACTGGACTCCTTCCAATTAGCCCCCAACCTCCCTGAAGTGTGGTGCCTGAAACCAGATACAGTATACCAGCTCAGACCTCATTAGAACTTATTAGGCCTAATTAGAGTAAAAGGTTATTTCATGTGAATTTAATGGGGAATGCTTATTTATTCAGTCTAGTATGAAATTTGCTTTTTCACAAAAACATGACATTATTGACCCATGATTAACTTGCCACACACTGGAATCTGCATGTCCTTTTCCACAGAATTACAACTAGCCTGGTCTCCTCCAATCTCTTTCTGTTAATTACTTCAATTCAAGACTTTATATTTGCCTTAATGAAGCGAATCCTAATTTCAGCAATTAATGGAAGTAACTTTTGTTCTAATCTATTCCTCCGATACACTTTCAGCTTTCATCATCAATAATTACTTGTAAATGAAGTATCTCTTGCATAATCCAATTTATTTTATAAAGGATACCAATTAGCATAAAAGTGATTTCAGTAAAGGCCTCCTTATTACATCTTCCTAGGTGACAGTGAATTGTTAACAACGACCCTAAGTACAAATCACTCTTGTAGATTCTTTTAAACTATGCTTCCTGCATTGGCTATGAAAATGTCAAAAGCAGACTTTACCAACAGCCCCTTACCAAAATTATGATGTATCACCTTTCCAGCTTCCCTGTTCACAAGTCAATTATTCTGTGTGAATCACAACACTCTGCCATAGAATGAACTGTTTGATAGGATTTATCTTTCACAGTATTTCCCCTTTTCTCTGAAATTATGTATTTAAAAAAAGGACTCTTAAATTGATGAAGACATATATAAACTATTTTTCCACAGAATGAACATCATAAAAAAGCAAAATGCATATTTCAGTTTGTGAGGATCTCCCTGTCTTTGCCATGAAGTGGTCCACATTATCTTACACATCAAATAGATCAAGGGAACATATAGTTGTCCTTACTCAATTTTATGTCCTTTAACAGAAATGCCTACTGCTTCCATATGCACTCCCTGCGTCTAGATTAAGATCCTAAATTAAAAGCCAATGACAACTGGCCTTTATTTTTCTACAGACTTTGGTGTATTCTGGATGACTCCAGTGGTGAATGGAAATTCTTTCCCTATCTGCTACATTTTATTGAAAACGCTGCTGTCCTACACACTCAGACAGAAGCAGTAGGTCTTTAGTAATCTCTTTTTATGTACAGTTTATGTTATATAGATGATATAAAAGGTTAGTGATGGACACATGCCAGACTAGGTTCTTCAAAGACACTCTGATGACACCATGTTAGGCCACTCTTCAAAGAGAAAGAGCCAGACTTCACAAATTTGATGGAGGTCATGATACAAATCCATTAAACATCACAGGTGTAATAGATTAACCTAAACGACTTCATTTAATTGGTCTGATCTTTAATATTGTACTTGATGTTACAAATAAATTATAACTTTAATATTTAATTTATAAAATTTTTACATTTCTTTGTAAAACCAACAGTAGGTTTAAAGTAAAAAGAGCTTTGTTGTGGCAACAGCTTTCTTTAACTTGAACAAGACTGCAATTTTTTAAGAGTAGAGAAATGTGTAAACATAAATATTCATGATTTTCTTCTGTACACATCTGTGTAAATTAGTTGATATAAATATAATTTACTATAGAAACATTTTTGTTTGTTTATGCTACACACAGTTCTATGCTGGCATCACATACTAGTTGATTAATCTTTCAAAGTGAGATTTATTCCTTTTGCATTCTAAACCCCAGTATGTCCATTGCCAGCAGTGGACTTCATGTTCAGAGAATCAGACTCACAGTGTCAGAAATCTAAAATTAAACTTCAGTACAAGATTATAAATAATCAAAAATGAATGTATTATTTTAATATCATAATCGCCAGACACTTAAAGGCCATGATCCAAGCCAACCAAAATCAATGACTGTTTTTCCATTGACTTAGCTGAAATTCACCCGCTGTTTCCAGTCACTGTAGATTCTCATTTTAGTTTTGCAATTTGATTACAGCATGAAGAGTTAAAAGTACGTAGTATCAGAGCTTCAGTGTGAGAAGTAAAGCCTCTAAGTCTTTCTGGGCCTCTTTATCCTGAAAGAAACAGACAACCATGCATCAACTTAGAGAGGATAAATCCCTTCATTTGCCTAATACGTGCCTATCCACATTTCTTTACTAACAACAGACATAACAGATAACTGCAACAGCCACAAAATGTAAAGACTGCCTAGTAAGTTAATTTATCAGTGAATACAAAAATAAAGTTTGAAGTGAACACAAGAGCCAGATGGCAGCCCTCTCTCTACAGCTCTGTTAAAGCACTTAAAATGTTAGCCCACAAATAGCCTTCTCAGCGGACCAGTAAGCCCTTCAGCCTGGGATGCTTTGCATAAAGTATTGCCTTGCCTTATACCTGACGTAATCTTGCGTCCCGACCATGTGCAGTTTTTCTAAAGATATTCTGTGATGTTTGCTAATGATTTATTATGCAACTAAGAAGAAAGCATTGGGAAATGTAATTAACGACGTAGGTTAGACTGTGGTTTCAGTGCATACAGCCATACCTACCTGTAATAGCCACCAAGGGCTGACTGCACCCTCAGTATCTTCCAGACTGGGCTCTGCCTGTGCTACTGAGCTCCCAGCAGAGTGGGGCCAATGTGCCAGCAAGAGGCAAGTGACCTGCTGTGCTCAGAGCCAACATTACATTGTACTCCTAGGGCAGCAGGAAAAGGCTCCTTTTAGGCCAATGTTTCAAGTGCACAGCTTGCATAGGGCTTTAAACCTAACCCAGACCTAAGACTGTCTCACAGGTAAGCAGTGACATGTTTTGGCTATTCCACGTATAATCTGCTTGGAAGGGGGCACATGCATATAAGCATGTAACCACAGTACAAAAACTCCATTATTCTACTTATTTTAAAATGTCTCCTGAATATAATCTGCTTCCTTTAGCTGCTGCTGCAAAACTTCTAGCTTGCAAAATGCACGTTGATTTAAAACCACATTTCTAAATTGTCAGCACCTCACACCTGCAGGCTTGTAAGGGTCCAAACACCCAACACATGCACCCATGGATACTCAACAGTGCAAGTGAAAAGTACCTGCACATCACAGATTTTGCTAGGTATTTCTAATGACAGGGACCAGTAATAACAATGCCACAGGATATTCTGAAAGAAAATACTGTAGACAGTCAGTGAACTAATCACTAAATTTCAGGATCACTTCATTACCCAATCAGCCAAAGAGCTGGAACAAAATACAGAACATTTTAGAATATATTTTATGGGTGAAGAAATTCCTGCTTCTCTTTATTTTGGTTAGTTGTCTATAATGTCATGGAGGAACAGAGAAGAATATTGAGATGATAGAAACCATATGCCAGACATGTCAAACTACATTATATTATTGGTCTGGATTAAGGCATTAATACATTAGCTGGACACTTCTCATGGAGTTACTGCCTTACTCCCCCTGGCAACAATAGGCTAAACTATCTGCCTAATCATTTATCAGAGGCCTTAAAAGGCATACACTGCAAAGCCAGTAAGCTCTTGCCAAAATACTCTAACAGAAGGAAATGTCATACGGCATTGAGCACTCCTTAAACTCCATGTCACTACAGGCTGTCTGGAGTACCACGCCGTTGCTTTCAACAAAAATTGAAAAATACAAAATTTTCCCTTAATTCAGGGAAAATACACTCTTTTCTGTACTGACTGTGGCCAACTTGTGAAAATGATTCTGAACTCCATTACATAAAAAAAGTAAAAAGCCCTATATTGTCCCATGCTAATAAGAAATGGAAAAGTTTCATTGTATCTGGTTGTACTCTTATGACACTTTTCTAAGCTGAAAATTATAAAGATGCAGGTTTTCTCATATCTGCATAGTGTTCAGCATTTAATGGGTTGATGGGATTCTCTACTCATTTTGCATTTAAAAAATATATCTCCAAATAGTTCTGGATAATTGTCTCTCTCTTTAGAAGTAAAGAATTATATTGGGCAATGATCTTTACAAGTTGCAAAGGTCCAGAAAATATTGGGCAATCTTCCCTGAATCTTCCTCTGGGCTTAGGAAAAAGAACGTAACAAACCCATGATTGTTCTGAGAACTGTCTGGAGAAGAAACTGCAAACGTGCAAAGCGTTCTACCTCTGGTTTGCCAGTTCTAAACAGGACTACCTCAGTAAAAACAGGAATTATTGTTGCAAACTACTTAACGGGCTGCATTAATTGAGCCGGCAGCTTCCAGTCAATAAGAACTGATATGGCAAAAGAATTGAAAAAATCAGTAATGGCATTAAAAACAAAGCTGAGAATGATCAGTGAAGGGAACTATTATGTCACCTTTGGATAGAGTCCTTCCAGGCCAAGAGGTGTGTCACACTAAAAGGAGAGAGAAGCCACAACTCTGTTCAGTGTACCAGTTTCCAGTTTTAAGGGTGAAAACTTCATTAATGCCCAAAGCTTGACTGCTAATGGAAAGACAAAGCCATAACTTTTGTCTCGGGCCAACTCTCTTCCTTGTTGATTTCTGGGTCTGTGGCTTTCTGAAAATGAACAGTAAGGTTGATTTCATTTTTTTTTCCAGACAGCAGGCTCTCCCTTTAGAGTGTGGCAAGCAGAAGGAGAGGTACAAGTCGTAGGAGGAATGCAATATACTTGCGTCAGTCCCATTTGTTCACCCTGAGGCTTAGTTCAGCACTGACTGAATACAGAGCCATTTTCAATCTTGTCTTTCTACTGTCAAGGCTTACAATTATTAAATACTCCTTATATCATTTTCAGAGTTGAATATGAGTTCAAAATGTTCTGCAAACTGCTACACAAAAGGTATTCAAATTACAGGGCCAGAGACTGTATTTTGCCTTATTCCTATTTTGCTGCTTTACTTTCATGTTTCATCATTCACAGGGGATATGCACAGGAAAAAAAAGACCTGGGAGGCCAGGGACTGAACAAGGGGAGAGAGGGAGTTGAAAACAAGAGCAAGAAGGAAGAGAGAGCTGGTGGGAAAAAGGGAATGCTGGCTTAACTGGAAGCAGTCCACATTTTGACAGTTCATTTCTGCTTAAAAAAAATTTACTGATACATATACACAGAGAGTTACACATATAAACGTGCATGTAAAAATTAAATGGTAATTAAAGCCAAGACAGAAAGATAATGATTTTACCTTCCATCTCTGCTAATTATTTCCTTATGCACTAACACACTCAACCCAGGCACTGCACATGTGTGCACTTGTTGACAAAGTCCCAACTGTCAACAGAGAACGATACACTGCAATGACCACAACCAAAATGGTTACACCAGCCAACGAAAACATGATTGTGTGCAACCACTGCCAAATCCCAAGCTGACATGCATCCTGTAGGGTTTCACTGAAGTCAGCAGGGCAGCATGGTATATTAAATGAGCTGGGCTGCAAGGGTGGTCCAAAGCTGTACTGTGATATGCAGTAACAGCAATGAGGTGCTGAGAGACACTCCTGCTTTTGGGTACAGCTGTATCATTCCCTCGCAGCTCCAGGAGAAATCCTGGACTGTAACAGAAGAGACTCTCAAACATGCACAAGGACTGTTAGAGAGCAATAGCACTTGTGGACAGTATAAATCACACAAAGCTAAATGCTACCCTATCCCTTCTCGGTTTCCTGCCAGACTCTCACAGATGGTGTGACTGCAGTGAGCACTAACAATTGTTTGATACCATTAGTTTTCTCCTTTGATATTGCAATACACCAATGCAATCATCCACATGCCACCTTCTATATGACTGCTGTATGTCACAAGCTAGGGCATTCTATGTTCCTTCATACTATCAGTATCTTCCTCTGGGGATTAACTGTAACTTCTCAAGGCTTTTAGGATAAAGGCAAGCACAACTTTAAAATATGCAGCTGACAATAATTACACATTTTCAGATATTACTTCAAGTAGAGGGAAAAATAGCCTTTCACACCCAGAAGAATATGAATAAACAGTTCAGCTCAAAGACTACTGTTGAAAAATTACAAACCAGCAGAATACAATTTAGAATAGTGAAGAGTCATGTAAGATTTTAATCCACTGGTTCTTTTCTAACTTGAAAGACTAAATTTCACCTACGATCTGGTTTTCTTTTACTACTGTACACAATGCAGAGCTTTTGGTGTTCAAGACATTCTCCTCTTTCTGTCCAGGCACTGCCTCTCCCATGATGGGACCTAAAGCTTTTCTTTCTGCACGGTCATTGCTGAAACAGCCCAAACACCATCACACCCAGTTAGAGCCCCCTCACAAAGGTACCTTCAAGGCTTTCCTTCACCCTATATATTGCATCCCAGACAATATATTTCAAAATCCCAGAAGTTTGACTTGGCCCAGCTACTCTACAAAAATTCAAAACAGGTTTTTGCAAATCCATTTTTGTAATCCTGCAGTGTACCACCACCTCTGTGAATACTGCTCCCACTCTGCCCCTGCATCATCAGAATGCCAGTGGAGGAGACACACTCCACGCTTTGGGGAACTGGCTGCGGACCAGTCTTGCTGGAATAAGAACTATGCTAAACCTGTGTTACCTTTGATAGGGTGTTGAAATGAATACTGTGTGGTAGTCAGTTTAATCATAAATATAATAAGCTTGGTATTTATCAGGGTAGACTTCATCCTTATGGATGAAACTGTGACACTACAAAAAATATCTTCATCACTTTTCTGAATCATTTTCAGAGGGAGAGAAGTAATAAGTACACAATGCAAACAAACGTTTTTTCAAGAGCTTCAAAAACATGCAGATAAAAAATTGGTCTGATCACTAAGATAGAGAAAAATAGACCATTCTTTGAAGTACAAAATTATGTAAAATATGGGCAGTCTCAAATTATTTTAGCAACTCTTTAACAAATGTATCACTTTCCCTTAGAATTTTAGTTTGAAATCTGATCTCTTTATAATGTTTTTAAAAAGCGTATTCCCTGAGCTTGAAGTGGTCGCACACATTGTATACAAACCCACTAATTAAGGAATAGTTTTTTTAAGCACACACAAAAAATATTTTAGCTTTGAGTTGGTGGTAGCTATTAGAAAATTCTTGTTCAACTCCACAAACAGTACTAGCAGGAAAACAGTAGCCTAGAATTCAAAATGAACAAAAAGCTGAACACTTCCATTATTTTTCACTTGAAACACCATCAAATTTGCTGGCCGTTTGGAGGACAAACATGCAAAAAATCCAAAGCAACAAATATTCTCTGAAAAGAATGACATTTTGTATTGAGCTGAAGATATTGTGAAAAGAAAATATTCTGGTCGATGAGAAAACAAAAACACTTTTATAAGGTTAGCCCAAATTATTCACAGTTTCAATTGGTAGTTTTTTTCAAAAACAAGTCATAATTTGTAACTTTCACTTTAAAAGCAAGAGTAAATTACTTTTTTCTCCTCAAAATCTTACTTAGAAGGACAGATTACCATAGCAGCTTCACATGAGATCTGTTGGAAATATTCCAACAAGGTCTGCTCACATGACCAATCTGTGGTGGCTGGAGTAGGTATTTCTTGAATCTTGAAAATTCAGATACACAAATGGTTTGTTGCAACAGAACAGCTGATGGGTGCTGAAGTTTATACACTGACCTCTCTTCCATCCCTCTGTAACTCCCACTTTTTCCTTACAGACAATATTAAAAATGAAATTAATAGCCACGGAGATCAATTATGGCGATGTAAAAAAAGGGTAAGGAAATTGTATGAGCATGCTTTCTCCTCAGCAGCTGCATTCTTGTGTAAACATTCAGCCATTGTTGCTGCCTATTATTACATTTATCACCTCCTCCACATGAGTTTCAGATGTCACTGAGGCTGAAGGCAGTCTCTTTAACAAGTCTCTGCTTCCTGCCATTCTACACCTGTAAGAAGTGAATGCCATAATCATCAATTTCTGTAATATCTAAATCTCTCTCACTTGTTAATTTCAACTCTGAACTGCCACAATTTCTAATTACTGGGAAGGAGTGCACAAAATCACCAATAATTTTGTAAAACACATTCTTAGCTTTAGGGAAGTTTTAATCTGCATTTTAAGTACGACGTTCAGCAACTCAGTGCAAACAGATTTCCTCTGCATTTTTCCTGCTTTGATGTCTTCATATCTTCCAAGACTACACTTTTTGAAATGCAACTGCTGCTTTTCAGATTCATTAAAAAAAAAGTAATAGAGACTAGAACCTTGAAATTTTAATCTCTTTCTCTGCTAGGCTGTTACCTTCTTTGTGGTGAGCTTACTGGTCCTACAAGCACTGAGTTCACTCTCATGCTCATGCTCATCTCCAGATACAAGAAAAAATAATTTCTTGACTATTATACTTTATAATCCTACACTGAGACTTGAAATTCTACAAGTTCCAGCCTTGCAAATTTCCAACAATCTTTATTATAAACAAGAAATTAGTGTCTTATTCCCCTTACAAGCAAAGGACCAAACACACACACACAGATACTCATTTTGTCTTTCTATATGCAAGACAGACACCTGTGCTTTCAAAATTAAATTACATTTTTGTCTTCAAATTTAAATTTAAATTTCGTTCTACCACAATAGTCCACCACATCTGGTTTCAACAGCCCTTCATGTAGTCACACTCAGCAAGGCTTTGAGCACACTACAAAGTAATGAGTCTCAGTAAAGGTAATGCAACATTCACTGTAGATGAACAGAGCAGCTGTTAAGCACTTTACAATAACTCACAGCAGCCCTGAACATTAGGATCTCTTTTACTGAAGGGGCAATTGTTTCCCAGGACCCTGAGGTTATCCACCTGGGTAGCAACCAGAGAAAAATTGGACAATTTAATGTCCCATACACCTCCAGCAGTGAAGTACCACTCTACACTATGACAGTATTTATGGCCAAGGAAGGACTGTATGATTCATTGGAGGTTTTTTGTTTAGAGAGGATGGAGGAGGGTCTCTTAAGTTGCACTGTTAATATCAGCTTTGTTTTTCCAGATGTAATTTGAACCAAATCTCACATATTTCCTTTTAAAATAAAAAAAATGCATGGACTGATAAGTTAAAAATGTGCCAAACTATTTTAAAAAACTGTCCTATTTTTAAGAACCCTCCTGTAACTTTTAATTTACAGGACTCACTCAGTCAGAACTTTTTCTTTTTTTGTAATTTCTGTGTATCCTTTTTAAGATTCACAATAGGTTTGAAACAGGCTGTCTGGTTTTTTTTCTTTAACAAGAGTTAGCTGTGTTTTGAAGCCCCGTTATCCCTTGAATTAAAACATATTCTGTAAGTGGTAGAACAGAAGTGGATACACAGAAGAGATATTTGGATGTGATGTAACATTCAAGACAAAAATAATATCACTTAACTCGAAATGTTGCATGAAATGAATCCTAGAAAAAGTGTCAAAGAAGTGTCCTGAGTTACAGCAGCTGAGAATTTGACCTGAGGATTAAAATGAGCTATGGGCTACTTTACTGATGCCAAGCACCTCTGGTTCCCAGAAGTCACTGGAAACTGTGGATGCTCAGAAGCAATAAAAAGTAAACTATTGTCTATGATTATTTTCTGCAGGATGATTTGTATCATGAAATACTATACATTTCCTCAATGTGGCACCTTTCCAGCAACTTTGTCTCTCAGTCTGCTCCTGATTTTATGCCTTTATACAAATACATGTTTCTCAGTAGAAGCCAACATCTAAAAACAATAAAGGAATTCCCCTGCTTGAAGAAAGAGAAAACTCATATGAGAAACCATGATTACACTTGGGAATGATGGGTTTCACATGTCTGTGACAAAATACCACACTGCTGACAACCTTCAGATCCTGTGCTGTGGCAAACTGAAAGAAATCCTCAGACTGCTGCTGACCTGTGCTTTTTTTTCAGACCATGAACCCCATCTTCTAAAGGGCTGCAGTCAATTCAGGCACTTTATTAGCATCTGTTTATTACTGTCTCCCCAATGCCTCTTCAGTCTTATTACAGTCTCTTCCCTCTCTTAAACTAATCTCACTAAATGTTATTCCTACATACAGCTCCAAGCCCTGAATCACTTCACTTCCAACACGTTTCCCCAAAAATCAGTAACAGTCTTTCTGTAACACAATAACCAAAACAACATGTAATATTCAAATTCAGATGGGATTTGAGGTAACAGTCAGCAACAGCAGAGTTCATGTTCCAGATCTCCATTTCACAGTAATTTCTTTCAGCGTGCACTTGGGTTTTTTAGCCTGTGCTGAGTGCTTGGTTGGTTTTTTTCAAGTTGAATTGCATACTACTGCCCTGATACTATATTTTTCTGGACTCTTTTTTTCTAAACTTAACTCAAAACACAGCACAAGTAAACAAGACAAAGGAGACAAATCTGTGATATCTATAGAATTAGTCAAAACAGGAGAGGCCAAATCAACTTATCCTCTTCAGATGGACAAAAGATTTTTGGGGCCCATTTGATGCTCACTCCTCTGCTCACAAATCAGTGTAATTCTTATTCTCATCACCACCTTGCTTGCCAGAATATATACACCTATCCCTCAGACTGCTGCTGAATTTCTGCTCTCACCTCAGGGTCTCCTCTCCTTCCCAGGTCTGCTGATACTTCAGAAATGTGATGGGATATTAAACAGATAATTCATAGCAGTCTTTCCTATGTTCTGTAATAGGCAAGCTGAAGGCATATTTTAACAGTAAGTAAAGAATAAAGCCGAATTTAATCATTGTTAATGTCATATCTGTATCAATACATATTTAAAGAAACACTGAACTTAAGCAATGAATACTTAATTTATGATTGGTACGTACTAACTTGGGCCAAAAATTAGGCCACCCAGGAGCAGTGGCTGGTGAGGCATGCAGTGGTGTTTCTTCCCAGCAGGAACACTTGACATAAACATGTTGGTGCTCCACACACAGCATTTATTGTCAATCAAGTTACAGAGTTATTTAATGGTCTTTTTCCTTAACTTCAAAGAATTAAATGGGAGGGGGCCAATTCCTCTCAGGAATCACCTCTCTCCATACCACATCTGCTGTGCTCAGAGGGGGTCCCTTAGGCTGACAGAGCTCAGGTTTGAACTTGTCATGCTCTAGGATGGTAAGATGTTTCCAGTCATAGGTCAGTCATGGGATTTGCTTCTACATGAGATCAGACAGAGTGAACCCGCTTGCCATGACTTAGTTTATAATTGAGATATTAAATAACTTACAATCTCTTAAATATTCATAGAAATTTTGTGTCCATGTACCAAAAATACTCTAATGGGCTCAAGAGGAATTTAGTAATCTCTTAGAACATACTGTATTCCAGCAGATGTGACTTGAAGAACTGTGCCTCCTTAACTGCCCTGTGGTTGAAGACAGAGGCAATCTTGAATAACTCATCTACCTCTGCTGTGGTTAACACACTGCCCTTGACAAGAATCACAAACCAGAGGCTTTCAGGAGCAGAGATAGAGACTGCAGGACAAAAAATCCAAAGTGCTTTCAACTGAGGAAAACATAGGTCTGGGGAAAATTTCAGCACAGCTAGAGTGACACACTCAACTGTTAATACTCAAGATGATCTAATGAAGCGGGTTAAATTACAAAGAGTACAATTCAATTTCTGATACAGACAAGTCCCTGACAGTTCCCTAAACAAAGATTTTTTTTAAGCAGTTGATACAGACAACTGTAATGAGCCAACCTAGAGTGGAGGAAAAAGGAATGTTCTGTGTTCAGAGGAAAAACTGAAACATTATGTTGTTACCGGCAGTGCAATAATGGATGCCAAAGACAAGAGAGCAGTCACAAGGGAACAAGTTATCACTCTCAATACCCACCTCATTAGTAACTGAGAGAATGGACAGTGCAGAATCACAGTACTTCAGTGCATTGTTTTTCTGGCCAAGATCTTTATAGCACTGAGAAGAAAAAACATTTTGTTTCCAATCAGACCACTGTAAGAACACCAGAGTCTACAAATCATTATTTTTAAAAGAACTAGGTTACCTTTGCCAAATACACATAATTGCATTTGGAATATCCTGGATGCATTTCTTCTGCCTAAATAATAAAAAACAGGAGAGAAAATAGACATAAAACTTGTGTGATGAGATTTTTGTGGTCTGCATAACGTTTTTAGTAATGCACTACATTTCCTCAAACATCAAACTGAATCATCCCTACTCTATGTAATGCAATTTGTTTAGTAGCACTTCAAAAAAACATCAAGAAAACAAGAAAATATAAAACTCAAACCCTTAACCAGGCACATGAGATGGTGATAGTGAACACATAAAAATGTTCTGAACTGCTTGCTCTCCTCTCTCCCTAAGTGCTCTGTAAAGATCTCAGGTCATTCTGTACAAGATCTATTGGATTAATTCACTTACATGGTAGGTTGGAAGATACCCCTATCTCTAGATTGTTAATATTTATTTCCTCATCAAAGAGATAAGAAAGCAACCAACCATTCACACTTTGTGTAATGAGTAAAGAACTGTGTCTATCAATTTTACAGTTATTTCTCTTCCACAGACCCTTATCTTCTAGTTCTGGGTTCACTTTTCTTTTCAAAGTATCATCTTCTGAAAAGTTCAGGTCATTAAAAAAGTTCAAGAATGTCTTTTTAAAAACACATCAAGGATGTGGAAGCTTGCAAGATGAGTAAAACCCTTACTAATTATCTACTAATGAAGAAGCAGCTTTTAATCAAAAACCAGCTTTTTGGAGAGAAAAATTACATCAGTGAAATTTATAGTAGCTGTAATCCTTGGACCAAAACAATACCGCTTTCACCACAACTGTGTGGAACCAAGCAACTGAAAAAGAAACCCAAACAGTTGTCTTTTAGACAGTAATTTGATTTTTGTTGCTGAAGACTTAAAACCACAGTCACTCTGCAGCCCACCACAAAATACCCTGAAGCTAAAGCAAATGTTTCAAATTATTTCTAGCACTTTTGGAATTTGACCTTCAAGATAAAATCTCTTAAACTGAGAAGATGGTAACGTATTGTACTGTCCAAAATTCAGGAGATCATTCCATTTTTAAATAGACTAAGAACACAGAAAACAAGCACTTTTGATAGTAAAGAAAATCTGCCTGTCCAATTTCTTTGAAAAACTTTCAGAAAGTAATTGTAATGATAGAAGGTTATGCTTTGAATCCAGTCAAGTGAAAAACTTGTATGCTTTTTGAGCTCCAGAAGTAGAAATGATTCATATGGAAGGCACTGAAAGACAGATTTATTTTATTCATGTGGTGTTTTCTCAACTGTGTTCAAGCAGAATGCCCAGAAACATGGACCTATATGACAGAGCTTTCTTCTCTACTTCACTATGGAGGCAATTTCATCTCCACAAATAAGAATGGCTTCTAATGAAATTCAACAGCAAAAAGCTTCAGATCAGAAAAAGAGTAGCATCACAATGTCAAAGTTGTCATCACAATGACATCACAATGTCCCGCTCTTGCAGGAACAGGCAAATCAGCAACTATCACTATGGTTCATTTGTCCCAACAGCACATGTAACTAATCTATAACCATATCACATTCAATTCAGTAACTATTAACCAGGGCAATCCATTGTAGAATTTCCTGAAAGTAAATAAAGAAAAGAAAGGTGCTAACCACTCATGTCCAAACTAATTTTAAAACTGAAAAGAAAAAATATTTTGATAAAGAGCTCAGTGGTGTTTAGAAGACCCCTGAATTTATAGTTACTGAACATAGTCTGTTGAACAGACTTCTTGACAATACTCACATATAACAGCTGCTAAACAGCAATACAGGAAAACCTTTGGCTACGACTCACCTTAAGGAAATTCTGCAATGCTTCTTCTACTGTTGAAGTTGGTGGAGTCCCAAAGAGAGCAGCAGCTACTTTCTTTTCAATCCAAGACAACTGAGCTACCTAGAATTAAAAAAAAAAAAAAATTAAAAAGTCAGATTTCTTTAGAGTTGCTTCTTAGTTTTGCAGTAAATACTGTCTTTCACACTGTACTGCTTACACAATGTATTTTGGAAAAGAAACTGTAAAGGAATGCTTTATAGTGTCAATTTGGCCAGCTCAAAGCAGTCTTTTGGATTTTAGAGTCATATGACCAAACACCAACATCCTCAATATAAGATTATTTCCATGTTCAAAGCTTTAAGTACATTTTAGGTTTCATAGCACCTTGCCTTTTTTAAAAACCTAAGGCTAGAAATAGTGCTTGAAACCCGTTAAGGTTTTCATGAGATAGACAGCTTTGCAGGATAATCTATGCATTTGACTACTTTCCTATACAATGAAAAGCTGTTGCTGCAGTAAAAAAGTGAGTGTTTTTGGAGCTTGTATAACAAGTTCATTTATTACACAGAAGCTGGTGACAACCACTGTTAAGAAATAGGCTTCATTTTTAGCTCTTCCAATCTGACAAATAACACTTGTCAATGACCTCTTCTCATTTCAGGAAGATGAGCTGCTATAAAAGGACTTTAGAGAACTGTCATATTGCCACACAATGCATATGACTTCTTCCCTTACATACACTGACACCTGACAGAAACTGCTTTGGTTACTGTCATAAGGTATTTGGCTCCACCACCCAACCCTCACATCTCTATCAAAGGATGGAGTTGCTAAGAAATGCAACATGAAAGAAGAGCCTGTTTAAATGGAGGAGTGAAGCCACTTTCCTTAGGACACTTCTACCACATCTGTAAAAAAGAGTCAGGACCTTTTTCCTTCACATCAGTAGTTCAGCCACAGCACTGATGACTCCTGTCACAGAGTAGGTGAGTCAAAAAATGGTAAGAAACAAGGTTCTGTATTTTCTGGCCTGATTTATGCAGAGACAACACAGAGAAGAGATACACACAGGCAAAGAAAGAGAGCCTCTCATCAGAGACTTGGAAGTGAAATATGAATCAGATAGGGACATCTCTTTTTCAGAAGGAGCTGCAATTCAAATAACAGTCTTCAGCCTTGAAGTCACGTCTGTCCTACTGCTATAAAATTTAAAATGCTTTTGGACGGTTTTAGATTATTCCTGCCTTATGCCCTGGCTTCTCAATATCTGCAGGGCTGTTGCTGCTCCCCCTACCAACTCCACCTCTATCCAGCAATTATCCAATTAATAATTGTAAAATCCACTCTCTCATAACTATCCACAGCTACCAACCAGAATGTTTCCCCTTTGAACAGACATCAAGCTCTATCTACTTCTTGTTGCACGCTACCCTAAAAAATACAGTTGCAAAGACTGGAAATACAGGTCAGCACGTGACAGGCAAATGCACAGGATCATGTTTTCTCATCTGGTCCCAATGTCTCTAGCTACATAAGAGCAACATTGCGTGGAGACAGAAGGCATCCTGGTCAAGTCTTGCAAGCTGCTCAGTAGGGTCCCAATGTCTTTGTTTCATTTGTTACATATTGTCAGTAAGCGTCTCACACAAAGGCACTAAGAATTATAATCCAGAGAGAAACAATATTACAACCATTTGTTTTCATTCTCTTCTTCACATATCTCACTCTTGAAGCTTCTTCTAAGAACATGAAGTGTTTTTTACAAAAGCTCTCCAGCAATCATGGAGTTCTCACTCTTTGAAGCAACAAGGTTTTGTTGCCCCTGCAGTGCTTTCCTGCTGTGTTACAAACTGCAGAATGCTGCTTAAAACTTATAATTGTAGGTATGTATATAATTTCCTTCCCCATTTCATTTCTCTCACTGTTGTATAGTTTCTGAGACATATTCTGCAAGAGTTATTAAAAGAATTTTTGCAAAAGTGCTGTTTTCTTCATGCCAATCTACTATTGCCGTGTTCTGTCTTATTTTGGAAGAGGAAGGGGATTTCTATAGTTCTTGGTCCATCACATCAAGAGGGAGGAAGAGATGGGGTAAAAATAAAGGGAATGTATTACACTGCTCTCTGCAAAAGCACACAGCACCCTGGAGATACACACTGCACAGATACAATTACCACACTCATGTCTGCTGTTATGCAATAGTGAGGAAACAAAATTGCAGTTTTTCCATGCGGAGTTACAGTTAACTATTGAAAACACAAGTTCTTCCTGGCAGTTACTTTATTTTCTTATGAGGTTTAATCAGAACTGATTTACTGAGGTTTCAGTCTTTGTTTTGTCTGGCTTGGATGCTGCTTTGCACTACTCAAACTTTTAAAAAGCCCAAATACATATGCAGTTGGCCATTTTTATTTCACAAATCCCACCAAGCTAAAACAATGTTTAAAAGTGAAATGCATGTAAGCACATTTCACACAAAATCACTTGCACTGAAAGGAGGTTGTAGCGAGGTGGGAGTCGGTCTCTTCTCTCAGGTAACAAGTGATGGGACCAGAGGAAATGGCACCAAGGGAAGGTTTGGATTGCATCTTAGGAAAATTTCCTTTACTGAAAGGGTGGCCAGGCACTGGAACAGGCTGCCCAGGGAAGTGATATAATCACCTCCCTGGAAGTGTTCAAAGACGTGTGGGTGTGGCACTTGGGGACATGGGTTAGCGGTGAACAGGGCAGTGCTGGGTTAACAGTTGGACTTGATCTTAAAGAGGTCTTTTCCAACCTTAATGATTCTGTGATTCTATGGCAATAGTGAGGGTTTTTAAAATGTGCACTCTATCCAGCATTATGCTTTGTGACTATTCCAGAGACAGTCTGAGAGTTCTGTGATGTTTCCGGCAGTCAGACTTACATGCCAGTGGCTTGATGAATTTGTTGCAGCAACTCTAGCCCTCCACATATGAAGTGCATAGTTTACACAAGTTGTCCAGGTTCCTTGCATGGTCAATACAGAGAGAGAGGCACTTCCATTAGGCAATTCCTCTTCACCTACGTTAGCCTGGGATGAACACTCCTATCTTTCTTTTCTTTCTTCCCTTCAACTACAAAAGGAGCCCAGACCCTGAGGATAGCTAAAGACAGGTGAGGTGAATTCCATCATATCAGCTTAATTGTTCCCCACCTGAGTCTGTCTGCACCCCCCTACGACTGAAGTGGGACAAATGGAAAAGAGCTGTTATATGCAATATACAAAATAGTGTCCCAGAGCAATGATGAACAGGAAATTATACCCTTCCCCTAAAGGCACATAAACAGAGTCTTTAATTTGAAATAACTTCATTTGAGTAATTGTTACACCATATTCAGTGAAATGGAAACATCATTCCTACTATACCAAGTTATTAATCATTCTCTGCCTGTGAGCAAGCACGGGGAATGGAACCCCTGGCATAACATGCTCTACTGTAGTGCAGAATTGACTGCTACAGTCAAGGTTACTTCAATAGCGCAAAGTATACCTGGAAGTCCATACAAAATCAAGTATAAACAGAGTATCAACTTCAGCAGAACCGTGATTTCACTTAGTGCGTGTTCCGAGAGTGGTAGAGAATAGCAGGTAATAAAGAAAACAGCTATTGCAGCAAGTAATAGCTACAACAACAACAAAATTAAGGAATGAAGATTGGTTTTGCCCTACAGATGATTTCCAAATGTGAAGTGAGTTTTGGTTTCTTCAGCCTCCTTAACCCTGATGTCAGTCCTGCCAGAAGCCTGAAAATTCACAGAAGCACTGCAAGGAACACTGTGTTTCCACAGAGAATCAGGAGTTAATGTACTGGGTCACTCAAGAAACATTGCTCCCCAGCTGCCATACATAAGGAGAGCTAGTCCACCCACTCAAGAGCAACAAACAAAGGCCTGAAGAACCATCAGCCAACTTCTGATCTTCCTAAGAGCTGGAGGGAAGTGGGTTATCATGACAGTCTGGTCTTTGTCAAGGAGAGGAGGCCACTCTACAGTCTCCCAAAGCAAGTAAAGATGCTTGTCTCAACCAACCTTTCCCATAGATCTGTCAAAGAACAAGCTGTCATCCATTTATTCTACCCAAATCTCTATTATATCCAGAGATGGAAGGAAGGCACTCCCAGAGATAAACTGCAGCTGAACATACTCATATGTTCACACTCAGCACTCTCCCATCAGGCCTCTTGTGTCTCTGAGGGCCAAGGCAAAAAATGTGGCTCTCCCTTAAATACTGGGAAAATGGATTTCATAATATCCCCTTCTCTTCCTTAGCCTACGATCAGCAAAAATCTTATATGTATATATACACATATACATATATATATATATACACTACGGCAACACTGGCTGGATTTTTGTCCTCTGTTTGTTTTCTGTGAGAAGCAAACCCTGCCCACTGACAGCTCCTTTCAAATTCCAGGATGTTGGTACGAAGGAAACTAACCCGCTTGGATTGAAAAACCATCCAGGGTTGACTTTCAGCCCTAAAGAGTATCCTCTTGCAATGTTTCCTTGCTAACAGCTCACTGAAGACATATCACACAATTGTCTTCCATAAAGGCAAATCACACCATCGATCCAGCTTCAGTAAAATATTAATGGAACCTAATTAAATATCCCCAGAGAGTTTCTTTTTCTTTTTCATTAAAATATATTAATGTAAAATTGTATTAAATCATTTTGCAATGTTTTGACTTCTCGAAGAGATTAAGGAACTGGACACCAATTTTGAAATACTGGCTTCCAATAAAAATATTCTCTTTCTTGCCAGCTGAGGAACCAGGACAATCTGCACAGGCATTTAGGTATTTATCCAACTTGAACTGGGCTTTTCACTTTCCAGTAAGGGAAGCACACTTAGAGAGCACACAAAGGAACTGGACCAATTTGTTCCCTGATGTAACCCAAACAGACACTGGGATACACCAGAGACAAATTCAAAACATTGCATGTAACCCACAAAAAGAAAATCCCAAGAGATCTAATTTTTAACACCCTACTAGCATTTACCAGGGACTCTGATCCAGTTTCACAAGTACATGCTAGCTGTTCTGTGCCTGTCCTGTAATGGCAAGTAGACATAAGTCTTAACTAGGTAGTTTTATAAGTTTTATAAACATTAAAACACTTTTAAAAACCCCACAAGTATACAAGCATAAAGCATTATCAGATAATTGTGCCCAAAACTCTAAGGAAATAAATATTGTTCCTAGACACCATGCACCACAGATCCATTCACTTCCTGTATGCACAGCAGATCTCACAGGCAAAATTTTGCCCATCATGACAACTATGAAATGACTGGTGAAAATCTTGCCTACCTGATTGTGATACCAGAAGTCTTTTTCTAACAGAGCTGAGATGATTCTATGATTCTCCTCTTTTGTATAGCTCTACTGACTTTATAATGGTAAGAGAAATAAGAAACAGCAAAAACTGATTTTTGGGCAAGGTGGTGCACAGCTGTCACTGGCTCTGCATTACACACAAATCCCAGCTGCTGTGAGGCAGTGAAAACCCAGCTCATCCTTTCTGCTGGAAAGTGCTACAACACATTGCATCAGCTTCATTTCTGGCCCACCAAGAATAACTGCTGAGTAAGAAACTCGGCAGTGCTGTACCATTGCTCCTTGCAAAGGACTGTGCTACGCTGAGGAAGGTGAGAAATGGCAGTCAGGCCAAATTCTGGCACAACTCCACGAATGAAATAGCTTTTACTAGTACAGCATGCAGTCTCTGCATATAGATTTCAGTCTTCAAGAAATTTTCTGCATTTGCCTTCACTGGTTCAGGCGTGACCGGGATGACAGTTGGACTTGATGTTCTTGAAGGTCTCTTCCAACCTTGATAATTCTATGATTCTATACTTTTTACCTCAAAGTCTTTTCAACAGATTTTTATTTGTGAAAATGAACTGTAACCTTGAGTTACACTTGAAGCATCCCCATTTACAGTATCTAATGCAATTCCTTTTTTTTCCAGTTTGTCATCCAAAAAACTCATGCTAGACAACATTAATAAGATCCCCCAACATTAAACTGGGAGTGAATGGGAAACATCTGACTATACTAGGAAGACTTAAGTACATCAGATTTCACAAAACTGTTATCAAAGCCTATAAAATATCAGAAATTTGAAACTGTTTTTTAACTAGACTGCTTCAGTAAAAGAATACATGACCAAAATTAGACAAAAATACCCTTGGAAGCAATACCTATGAAAGAATAAATATTGTAGCCAATCCTAACTTGATCCCAAAGTCAGCGAGGCTAAATGTAAAACTAACCTTCTTGCCTGAATAATCCCTTTTTCTTCTTTAATTTTCTCACACTGGACAACACAGCCTCAACAGTGAGACGGAACATTTAAAACAGAGCATCTAAGAGGAGCATTATCACTCCATCTGCAGGTACCCGTACAGACGAGTGACAAAGGAATTTTTCAACACTCCATCATAATCTCTATCCTGACGAAGTACTTGGAAGCAATGCCACAGCCAACAGTCTTCTTTTGGGATAACTCCCACAGCATGAAACTTCACAGTCTGCAGAACAGCAGCAAGGAATTTGGCACATCTTCCACAAGCTCCTATGACTACCTATATTACATGCATGGCCAAAATCTGTGTTGGTGGATCAGCACAGAAACCAACTCATTCTGCTAAAACTCATGAGGATATTACCAATCTCACTGGGCTAGGGTTAAAAACTAGTGTTGCCTTAAAACTAATGTTTCCAAATGACCTCATCCTGCTACTGAAATTGTGCAAAGACAGTAAGTTTTTAACAGCTGACAGCCCCAGAAGTTGAAACAAGATGTTATTCAGTCCTACACTTGCATTTATTTAGAGCATGAAAATCTGTTCTATGTGTTTCAGGTTACTATTTTGTCATGGCTGTCACAGAAGGCAAGAATTTAAAAAAAAAGAATTAAAATAGAAATCTGAAATCAATCCTTACATATTTCAGTGGCTACATCTGTTTAGGTAGATTGTTTCACTTAAATAAATTCAGGTCAGGTCATAACCTAAAGCAAATGCTAATCTGTGGTTTCAATGTTCAGTAAGGAAGCCCTGCATAGATGTTGCAAGCATGGAGTATGAATTTGTAATGATACAGTCCAACAAACCACATGTATTACTCAGTCAGGAAGTGGTATCACAAAAATGAAACAAGAGCAAAATAAAAAGTGCAATAAGAACAAAGTGAGGTAGACTGAGATTGTGCATTTCCAAAAAGCAGCAGCTCACATAAGAAATAAGCCATGAAAAACATCTGGGAGTATTTGGCATAAATGGAAGCTGCAGTTAGCTGTTGGACATAGCACAGTATAAAAGTGCTTAAGGAATCATTGGTGAGAGAGACGCTTCTCAGAGGCAGGACAGCAAGCATACTACAGGATCATCTTAAGCAACTTATTTTTGCATAGCTAATGCTGATATCCAAGAATACACTGTGACGAAAAGCAAAAGGCCAAGTTCCTTGAAAAAGCGGGTGTCATTCCTTATTCAAATCAACAGAGAAAATGGTTGCTGAAAGCTCTTTGAAAGTTAAATATATGAACTGAAAAAACTGCTGAAAGATTACTTTGCATTAAGTCTTGTAGCAGATAAAGTCTGCAATGTGTCACAGCAACTCCTTCCTTCCAGTTTTCAGGCACTTTGTAGTGACTCGCACTGGAAGTATCCGAAAGAAAAAAGCTTGGCTGGAATTCACTGTGCATTGGCAGTTATTATTCTGAGAAGACTCACTGTGATCTTTTACAGCATAGACTATGCAAGAATGTTTTGTTCCAACAAAAGATTCCTCACAGCACTAGAGATGAACCAGCAAGGATAGCCAGCTGAGCCCTCAAAGATGTGGATTACCAACAAGCACTCTCTTATGAACGCACAATTTTTCTAAAAAATTTATTAACAGCTAATTTTGAAAACTAATTATTTTATATTTTCATATATGAGTACTTACCACTATGTAATCTACTACAATCTAATACAATCTTTATAATATATAGACAAAAATATATAACTAAAACAATCTTTTAAAGCACCTGTTGTACTGGCATGACACAAATTGCATCTCCTGCAAAACTCATTGGTGAATTACAGATTTTTATGCACATATTTTTTGGACATTCCCTTGGAATTTTCCAAGCCAGTATGGTAGCCTTGCTGCCACAGACATAATCCCACAGCATGTAAGTGCCTTTAACTTAAGTTATGGATGGGGAATAAAGTTACCAAAAGGCTACGTTACCAGCCCAGGTTCACCCAGAAAGTCTGTGGCAGGACAAAGAAGTGAAATCAAGAGGTCATTCTTCCTGCCTTCCAAATATCAGTTACTTTTCATTCATTCATTCAGATAAAAAACCTGAACACGACAATGAGGATCACACAAGCACAGCTTACCAAACTACATTGCAGGAATGGTGAGCTGTG
Source organism: Oriolus oriolus (assembly GCA_013400235.1). Classification (NCBI taxonomy): domain Eukaryota; kingdom Metazoa; phylum Chordata; class Aves; order Passeriformes; family Corvidae; genus Oriolus; species Oriolus oriolus. Next base: position 532,104 of record VXBT01003025.1, read on the forward strand.
AGCATCATGCATCTGGTAGTTAATTCAGGAAATGTAAATGTCTGCTTCATTTAGCTCGAAACATCTACTTAAATAAACACCTACTTTGTCTTAAGTCCCACTATTTAATTACAATTTTTTAGTATACTCAATTCATATGTTAGATAAGTAAAAGACAACTTACTGAATAGCACCATCTTCCATTTAGGTAATATAAAAAGGGATCCTGAGGCTTAAGTTCAATTGCCTTGTCTAGATGCTCCTATTGGAAAGAAAGTTAGTATCACTTTAGATGTTTGTTTGGCAAGTGTGTTTACATTCTAAGCAGTTTGCTGCAAGGCAGAAACAAATTCAGAAATTCCCCTCTGCTGCAATTGTCTTCTAACAACCTAAAAATATTTTAACTAGCAAATCCCTTCCTCATGGAGGGAAACCACAAAATTATTTAGCAACGTTGCACACAATGCAAGAAGGCACGCTGTATTTAGAACATGACTATACAGTTCTAAAGTTCAGTCAAATAATTCAAGAACTTTCGTCTTAAAAAGGCAACAACTTCAATTAATTTCATTTACAGTTAATATTAGGAAACTGTCACAGATCAAATCAGTGAGGAAGCAGCTACTCTTAAATATATCTTACATGACAGCACCCATCACTGAATCATGGTTCCTTCCACCTTGGAATGTGACTGCCCCAATGAAATGGTACTCAACACAACCAACTGTTACTATAATGTGAAATTCAGAAAATAAAATGGTTCTTTTTATAGTGAAACTTCAAAACCTAGAAAATATCTAATGAGGTGCTTCTTCCAAAACCACTTTCATTTCAGGTCATGAGTACCTTTATTTCTCTAATTTACCAAAGCAAGCTCTTATTGTTCAACATAAGTTTGAAGAAAAAATAAATATGTTATTTCACCCCTACCATTTGCCTCTCAAAATAAATTTAATTTGAACATTTCTTTTTTCCTCCCACATATCTGTCTTTAAGCCAGTCACAAAAATATTTGAGTTACATAGACATAAGAGTCTACTATACTATCATATCCACAAATTATTCAGATAGGAGCTGTGTCTTCGTACTACTATTTCCCAAATCAACACATTTCAAGATTTCCTTGTGAGGAGGAAAACCTCCCTGAAATGGGTACTGCTCACATGGCGGACTCTTAAAACTCCATCCTTAAACAGCTGCAGCACTTGTGTTATTTGTCATTTTCCCTTAGTTCCCAGCTTGTCCCAATGCTTGGGACTTAGCTCGCTTGGCACGGCTCAGATGTAATTAATCTCATAGCAAATCTCCGCCACACTCCAAGTCCTAACACGGACATGATGTGAGAGGAGCCCGTCCCAGGCACTCCCCAGGAACTGGAACATGTCTGTTGCCTCTCACTGTCACCCAGAAAGGGGGGACGCCAGCTTGGAGGGCAAGGGATGGATGGAAAGTGTCTAAGCAATGCTGAGGACAAGGAGGGGGAGAGTAGCACATGTAACACAAACAGCTAACTAAAAAACATGATTACCTTTGAAAGGACAGTGTTAAAACAAACATTACTTAAGGGTGACATGAAAGATGATTGCAGAACTGTGTTAGTTCATCACTTACTGTTTCATATGCTTTGATTTCCTAAACAGAATTGTTATTCCCTTTCCTCCTTGCTTTGACTACAAAGGAAACCAGAAATCTTAATGCTGTTCCCAGAATCCTACCTCAATTTTTGTATTTTGCAAGCATATAATCTATTTGCATGCATAATAATAACCTTTTTGATTTAACTTCAGCACCAAAACAGACCTGTGAGGCTGGATTACTGTGTTGGAAAAACCTGTCTTTGACACTATATAAGGAAATAACTTAAAGGAATAGCTTAAAAACAACCAACCCCAAATCCTACAAAAACATACCTTAAAGAGATAACCATTCCTGATTTTGTTTTGTACACTGTCAAACTGAGACATATAGCCACACATAATTGCAAACCTGAGAGGGGAAAAGAAAAACACACACACATACTTTTTGTGATTTAAATAAACCTTTGAATCAAATTACAAAATATTTCAATACCTAATGCACACATTTACATCTGGTTTTTTTCCATCTGGATGGCTGTATGGAAGTCTGGCATGAGCTATACATATTCAGGAACAACAAAAACACAAACCAAAACAAAACAATAGAAACAAGAAGAAGTTTAAACGACACTATTTGGGTTGCCAGTTAAGTGAAAAAACAGGTATCTCCTCCAAAATTTCAGCCATTTAGTTCAGAGTGTGACTCTTCCAGACTAGCTCTACCACTGACAGCAGTTTACCTTGACACATTGTGCTCTGCAGGGCACTGGGAACGTGAGCACCACCAGCTGCAGAACCTCACCCAGGAAGGCAAATGCTTGGGGTGTGCTCAGTAGGAAGCTGTACACACCTCAGAAACATTCACAGTTGTCTTCTACCCTTCTCAAGCACCTCAGTGCATCCCTGCACTTCTGACATTCTTCTAGGATCTTTAAAATTATTTAAAAACATACACATACATTCTGCTCTAACAGGATCACTACTGCTATTACTAAATGCCTGTTGCTAAGATCCTTACTATTTCTACTATTATTACTATGATTACCATAAATTTGGAACACTGACTGATAAAAGAAAAGTGAATTAATTTCTATAAAATATCTGTATTGTTAAGCAGGTATAAGTGAAAATATTTTCGCAGGTAAACCTATAAAGATTCAGATCTCCTAACCAAACCTAGTATCTTATTGACACTTAACCTAAATTTTATTGCTTTCTTCTTATTTCTTCAACAGTTATAGAACCTCTGTGTATAAGGAATCTCTTGCACAGATGTCAGTTGTAGTTTCCTTGGACCTATTTTCATTGGTTTTAAGATAACTTTGCACTTCTGTATAAAACCAACAGAACCACCAAAGAAACAGTTAAGCAGCAAAACCTCATGTAGACTATTCTTCTATTATTTTTCAGAATTTTGCTTTTTTATCAAATATTTTACAATGAAACACCAAATGAAAATAAAAAATCATCCTAAAAGAGGGAAATCAAGTTGAAGTCCAGAGGAAACATGAGTTATGCAAGAAGCTTATTGAGTTAATTGTGGTAACAGAACCACAATCTCTATGGCACACACAGTTTTTAAGCACTACTAAACATCAGCTTTCTCGAATTTCTTTATATAATGTAATTATTCAAGCTCCAGTGAATCCTTATTAAAATGTCATTGCTAACACAACTCAAGAAATTATTTTATTGCTTACAGTTATACCTAATGGTTTTAAGTTAGAAATGCTCATGTTACAGGTCGTTGCATTTTTTGGTCAGTAAGTGTTCCTGGGGAAGGCACGGAGTCAGCAGAAGAACAGCAGTTGAGTTTGTAAGAGCTCCAGACACACTGTCAAACACTGTTGAGCAGGATGTATGTTGTGACCAATGTGCACTGGACAAAATCCAGCTCATGGCAGCACTACTGCTGACAGAGCTGCAGTGGGAGTGCATTTCGTATGGGAATGAGCTGCAGTTGAGGGAAAAGGCAAGGGTAACATCAAACCAATGATGTTGGGGGTCAGGAAAGTTCAGGTATTTAGAAAGAGGGGGAAGGTAGTGAAAACTTTATTAGGGTTAAGTAACTCAGGCAACACTGCCCCTATTCCCTTCACTCATTAAGTGCTAATCAGATAAACTCAGCATACCATAGCTAAACGGATTGCTGCTACAAAAGAAAACAATGAAAAGCGAACAAGCTAATCCAGCATCTTGCAGTATTTCCCTGTCTGTGCGTGACAAGAAAGAGGGCCTTAGTTTAAACTAGTTCAAAGAAAAACTTCTACTTACAGCTAAAAGCTCTTGGGAGGGAAATCCCAACAAAATTTTCAACAAATTAAAAGTAAGCTAACCCACTAACTTTAAATACCCATTATTTTTCCAAGGAAAAAATAAAAATGTCTTTCATGTATTTATTGGGTGTTTTAGGGTTTTTGGATTTGTTTGGTTTTGGGTTTTTTTTTTAATTTTATACTTTTGAAATGGGCTAGACACCCAATTAACATAAATTAATTATTTCATTTTTGAAGTTCTATGGCATTTTGGATATTCATTTCATTTCTAAAAAATCCCTCAAAACAAAACAAAACAAAAAAGGTGTCCTTTTTTTCCTGAAAAGAATTTTTAGACATTTTAAAAAATTTTCAGAGTTTGAAATACAAAGCAAACTTTTATTTTCAATGGTGCAAAGAGTAATGTTAATCACTGAATGGTTTAGGTTGGAAGAGACCTTAAAGATCATCGAGTTTCAACCACCCTGCCGTGGGCAGGGACACCTTCCACTAGACCAGGTTGCTCAGAGCCCCATCCAGTCTGGCCTTGAACACTTCCAGGGATGTCCATTCTCCGGGCAATCTGTTCCAGTGCCTCACCACCCTCATGGTGAAGAAAATGACCACAGAAAACGAGGGAAGGAGTAACTAGAAATGGTTCCATCTGGTTCGTGTCATTCTTTCCACGGGCCAGCCGCGGCCCCGGCGCTCCCTGGTCACCTGCCCCATCTCGTGGTGACAGGGGGAATACTAAAAAGATTATCACACAACAAAGTGCAAATATCTAATGGAATGGGTAAAAAGCACGTGTCTGTTAGTAGAGCAAGCGATCCTGGTTCTCTGCACAACCATTGCCTCCCTCACACCCTTTGAACTTCAGAGTACTGCTTACAGTGCCTTCACACAGAAAAACAAAGAGGAAATCGTATCAGTGAAGAGCTGCCAGGAATGACCTATTTGCTGAGCTGATGTTACTCCCGGGTAATGTAAAAAAACCAGCCCCAGACACATTAATCTAAAAAAACACAACAATAATTACCTCATTAAGACAGACACAGTACTTCGGTTGGTATAAAAAAATGTTATTCCCAGATGGAAGAAAAGTTATTGAACACAGTGTAGATGCGTATGATTAATCACCACAATTAACAAACCTTTAGTAAGCACAAACACAATCAAACAAACTGAATATAATAGGTCAGCGCCATGTTCCTTTGTTACAAATGATGTCCCGAAACTCAGACTTGCAAGAAACTCTAGTTGACAGAGATGGATGCCAAGTACCTACGTAGCCTTCACACAGAAGGCCCTGATCAAAGTGAATTAACATTTTCCCTTCCGGTGCTACAGAATTTCTGTGTGTATTCACACCAGGCAAAACTGTAAGGGGCAGACCTTACCTACTGCAAAACGAAGAGCAGCAGGTTGATCCAATAGTTTTATCAAGCCAATTTGAATTTTAATATAAAAAATGATGCCAACAATAAAAACTGTCAACCACAGCTTATTCTATATGAGACAGATTTACAGAAAAGATTTTGATTTCTCAAATGAAGATTAAGCCACACTATGGCATTTAAATATAGCATTATTTACCTTTCCCCTGACAAATTTCACATGGCCAAAATCAGAAATAACATGCACCTTTGCAGACTTGTTTTCTTTCTCTTCTATATAGCCTTTTACATATCCAAAATCTAAAAAAACCTTCTGTCATGTACCCATCACTTGGAAATGTGTGGGTACAGGGCTTACTTTTAGGAATCTAGATCTCCATTTTAGCATCCCAGTATCAACAGAAAAGAAAAATGTCAATTTTTCTTAACTATGACTGACGAGACTTTGCAAATAGGAGGAGAGTTTGTGATATTTACCACCACCAAAGAAGTTAATTCATCTGTTTCATAACTGGTTTTCACTCCCTCCTCTCCATCTGAGAAATATTTAACATGTAAAGTAGTGTGAGCAAAGGCTAATGTGTGGGCAGCACACAAGAGGCCCAGTGAAAAGAAAGTTCATTTCCATTCCAGTTCTAAATGTGTTCTTGCATCTCCCCATCTCTGTGTGGCTCAGTTCTGCGCATGCCATCTTATTTTTTAACCCCTGACTCCCTCACTCACCAGTTTCACCCACTTACATATTCTGACAGTCTCTGCAATGCAGTGAGACCTGCAGGATTTCTTTTTAACATGATTTCAATGAGATACCAGTTTCTATGTAGGGAGATTCTGTAACCTAAATTACAGATTATGATCCCTGTTGCATTGCCCTTCCTGAGATCCCAGTTTTGCATACTTCATGTTGTATCACTTTCCTACCAAGATATTTAATCTACAAAAATGCATCTGACACAAAGTTTCCGTGGAAAGGCGAAGTATTGGTTTGATGTTACCATCCTCATGGGGGTATGGAAACAGTGGCTGAGAATGTGTAAGATTGCAAACACATGAAGTCAGATGTGCCAAGGTGCAAAGTGAAGTGTTTAGGTGATTTTTCATTTGCGGAGATTTTTTTGATAATGGGGATTTCATTTCCCTTTCCCTTTCCTTCTTCTTAGAATATAACTGAGTCTACATTGTAGAAATGGGCAGAAATACACATTTCATATTAAAAGTTCACCAGAGCTTTGAAGCTGAGTTCCAGGGAAACATCAGATGTAGCATACACTTGTGTAGCTAACACTTGCAAAAACATGGGAAACAAACCCATGAGAGTTTCAAAAAACCCTCAAAGGTAAGGACATTAAGAATTCTGGCTTAATTTATTGCAACACATGCAGTATACCAAATCAAGGAAAAATGCTGCTGTTAATGTGTATTCACAGAAGTTCACTGGTAGAACATGTGGATGCCATGTTCTGCATTCCTTAGGCTGCGAAACCCACAACTGTGTTAAATTCCTGTTTCCAGAAATTTAACTTTTATTTTTATAACAGGCAGTTGTTACAGATGGAAATACAATCTTGAAGAAATTAGCAGGGTAGTCTTCACAAATGTGGAAATAGAGTGAAACAATAGCTTTCAGAGACAGTAACACAACAATTCTCCTTGACAGAAACGTAATAGGGATCATTATGTTGTCAGTATTCCTTCCTCTGTGACCATTCTGGCAAAAGGCTTGTAGTAAACAGATCTTTTCCCATGTCAAACCTTCCTCCTTTGCACTTGCATGAGCATGCTGCAGTGTTTCGCTGATCCACTTACTACAGGACAACTTACAGCTTTTGAGAATTGGCATCTGAATTTGAAATTTTAAATTATTTTTACAAACACAACTAAGTAATTCCAAGATTACTGACTAAGATTACACATAATTACAAAGATTGCCGTAAAAATTCTTTGGTTTCCCATAAATCAAATACAGGGCAAATAACTACTAGCTGGAAACCTTCTACGTCTGCACAAGCTATCAATTCCTGAAAAATCAGACTGCATGATGGAAACAGATGCTTGTCACTTGCAAGTCATCTGCCTTGTCTAAGTCTAAATAAGGGATAATTAAGGGAAGCAGGTAACAAGCATTTAGTTAGAAAGAGATGAGTATTTAATTTTAAGATTTCTTGATAGTATGACCATATCCTACTACATATTCTAAAATTTTGAAGAGTTTTGTTTCACTGAAGAATTCTTTTTATGCCATTGCACCTTATAAACCTGACAAATGATCTGTTAGAATTCTGTTACTGAGATGACATGTTCACTTTTTTGTGGGAAGTTTGTGTAAATCGCCAAAACGCCCAAATGGTGATTATTTGTGTCCTCAATGGAACCAATCTGTACTAACTACTCTTCTGTAGCGCTGCCTGCTAGTGAGAGACTGTCCCTAAGCTCTGGAATTCACTTCCATGGAAAACCGAAGGCTTGTGAAAATATCTGCACTTCTGATTAACACTTATACGCATGACAGAGAAAGCTCTTGGAGGCAGGTGTGTTCGCGAGGTGTCTTCACGTCAAGCTACTGGGTTTTCACTTGCTAACTTCACTTCCACCCAAATGAGACACCTGCTGTATGACTCCCATCAGCAGGCGAGTTCTAGAGAGTAACACAAACTCAACAGCAGCACTGAGTTTGTTTGTGGCAAACAAACCAAGCTCAATGCAAAGAATGATCTTTTTAAGTAAATGTCCTGAGAACTGGTCATAACAGTAACCTTTCTGTGCTTTGCAAAGCCCGTAACAAGTTCTTGTCAGCAAGAAAGGAAGCGTGGGGATCTGGACAACAGCACAGAAACCTTCCAGACCTCTTCCAAACTCTTAAAAAAAACCCAAACAAACAGCAACAAACCTCCCACAAATATAAAAAAATCACCGGTTTTGCAAAAGAATTTAAAAGTGATTTTTTAGTTTTAAATAAAAGCACTGTTCATAGGCATCTACATTTTGTTTCCTGTAACTGTGAAGTTGTAAAGCAGCATGACTATAAAGCAACTATGGCACTGAATTGTTGACATAGCACTTCTAATTAAAATCTGGGTGATAAAGATGCTTCATGATCCAAGATGAGCTGCGAGGATTCACAGCTGTCCTTTGGGAATCACTGACCCACAAAATGAATTTGTTTGAGGCTTGGGAAAAACAAGAGGACCTGCAATGGCTGATGACAACTTTTGCATGCAAGTTCCTCCACAACTTGAAAAATTTACACTGGCTGAACAAAGGCACAAATCACTTAGAATATTTACTCTGCCTTTCTTTAGGGTGTTCATACAAATAATAAAAAGTTACAGCTACGTTTTTCCTTTCCAGTGTTGCCATTCACTTCAGTTATTTCGAGGTCAACATTCAAAAAATCTGAAGGTTTTTGATCTCACTGGCAACTATGAGATTAAGTACGACCACAGGTTTTCAAAAATCTGGATTCAGATATGAAAATTATTTGCAGCTGCAATTCATTACCAAAACCAACTGACTACTTCAAGATATTTTGTTCTTTGTTCTGCATATGTTTTATCAAATTTAATTTGCGGCTGAATACTGGTTACTTGTTTGTATTCTGATCAGTAAGTTGAACAGTTGGAGTGCTGATATATTTTATGATACAGTTTTGCAGAAAAATACAGGTGATATACTAAGAAGATACATGGCATCTTTTTGTTCTTAACTGAAGTAAATATGAAAAGTAAGGCAAGACAGCTGAACTCCAGGCTTATATTAGCAAGAGTTTGCTCATGGAACCATTCCACTAAATTACGTTGGTGGACACAAAAAACATGTTCTGTCTTGCAGACACCTTATAGCAGTTCCACAAAACAGAAAAATACCTGCTCCGGAAAAAAGATGTTTTTGCTTGTATAACTCTGTCAACACTACGACAATTTTTTGGTCAAGGTGTCACAAGAACTTGTTTATTCGGTAAATAGAGCTTTCAAGCAGCAGGGATAAGCTTCCAAAAGAAACTTCCAAATAGGCTCATAGACCTAAAGATTGTTTGACAGGCAAAGTGTATGTTTTTAATTAAAACAATGAAATCTTTAAGAAATGCCATGTTAGAAAAAGTTCTGTAGAAGGTCTAGTAAAAGACAATATTCAACAGCCCAACTGCAAATGACCCTTTAGTCATAGCAGGGAATATTTTTAAAGATTAATTCAGCTCCAGTGAGGAATTCTCAATTAACTAAAACCCAAAAGAAATTTACCCTAAAAGTGAAAACAAAAACACGCATCTAAGCTAGGGATATTGATAAGGCAATAACAAGAGGTTCTGTAAATACATCAGAAGGAAAAAAAACATAAATGAAAGTGCAGAACAATTAGCAATGAGGAAATAAAGATGAAACCAATGAGGCTGAATTAAATTTCTTCCTCACTTACATCCTCTCTGCTCCACAAGGGTTAAGTGTAAGTAGAGAGCAAGGTACAGGACCAGGAAAAGAACAGGCTATCACTTAATCCTCACTCATTTAGTAAGTCATAATATATTAAACAGTTTAAGAGAACATTAGAAATAATGTATGAGTAGACAACATAGACAGCAGCTATACCAAACAGGAGTGAAAACCTCAGTTGTGCTGTTTGGAAATATCAAAACCCCTCAGAAACTAGGAAGTATGGACTAGTAAGAAATCAACAAAAACTTTTTTCAGTCAAAGTCAGAAAACCAGCTTGCTCATCAATAGCTGATACAGACTTACATGTAACAAACAGATGGGCTCATCTTACATAGGCTAAGATCATTCACCTTGTATAGCTTTAGAAAATTTTATGTTGGCAGTGAGATGAAAAGGAAGGATTTTGGTCTGAGACAGCATTGCTTTCACACTGAGCTTGCACTGATGCTGAGCTTCTCATCTGTGTATCTAATCTCCTATTACAGCCAGCAGAGACCCTGTTCAGTTCACAGGATCCCTGCCTGGACACAGCTGCCTACTGCCACTGGAGATACCCTAGGGTTTCCCACCACTTCTGGATGCTGGCCCGGAAGTGTAGAGACCCCAAAGGTCCTGTGTGGCATCTACCATGCCATGTAAATATCCTGGCACTTCAAATGGCACATGCTGCCTTTCAACTCTCCATCCCCTGTAAGTGCAGGACCAGGCCCTTGCTCACATGTAGGCACATGTAATAGAGACAGTACATCCAGGTGTCCATCTGGAGCTGGGACTGCCCTTCATCTCTGCTCTTGACCACCCACTAGTGATCTTAGCAATTTTTGGTATAAATATTTATTCTGTTTTTTTGTTTCAGCTGTTTTCTCTCTTATTATTATTCTTATTAACTCTGGATTTCGTATTACTTTCACATATTATTTATTCATGACTTCATTGTATTGCACTGTTTTCTGTTCATACACAGTCTTATCTATTTATAACTTCAGGTAAAATTCTGTTTGCACACAACTTTGAGAGCACAGTTTTTACAGGGAAGACTCCCTGAAGTCTTATTTCCTGTTCACGGGGATTAACATGTGAAATAATGTTTAGATAAACTGGAAAAATTTGTATTAGGCCAGACTCAAACAATATAGATCTGACACACAGCTGACTACCAAAGTTTTGTGGGTAATGCAGAAAGCCCCAACAGCAAGCAAAATGACAAACATAGCTGCTGTCAGGGAGAAGGAGAAGTGTTACAGGCAAACCAGCCTAACCTGAACACATTCCAGGATAAATTATTCCGGAAGCGCATAAGCATACAAAACAGTAAACACAAGATTCGTGTGAACAAACAGTATAAAAAAAGAACTCTGGCAAGATAAAAAAGCCTGGACTATAAGAGGAATGCAACAAATGAGATATACCTTGTTTATGTGGCCTTTGACTTTGTCCTACCTGATGCTCCTCAAAAATCTAACCATGGAAATATTGTTTAGATTGAATCACCTGCAGAGATGGTTGCAGAACCAGGTTCATGTGAACCTGAGCATCACTACAGGTGTCACCCGAAGTTTAGTGCTGGGTCCATTATCTTCCAGTAATTTCACTAAAGAATTAAATTATTTTAAAAAATCCACACAACAACAAAACACTTTTGAAATAAAATGTTAATCTGTGAGGGGAGGCATTTACAAACTTAAATGGTTTCAAACCTGAGAAATGGTTGGAAATAAACATGAAATCAATTAAATGTGTGTAAAATACTTTGTAAAGGATAAAACAGAACAAATAAAGTTTAAAAAAAAAAGCTACAAAACAAGTCCAACTGGTTAAGTAGCAGCATAGCAGAAAAATATCTACTGGGACCACAGACTGAACAACAACAGGAATGCTAAACAAGAATATACCAATGTCCCTCTGGAGCGTGGAAGTCCATTCCGCCCAGTATTTAGAGCCTCAGTTATATTGGCATAACCATTACACTTACATCACAATTTAAAAATCACACATCAAGTCAGAAAGATTTCAGAAAATGAAGACAAGCAGATAACATATTCAGAAAAAAAATTATAGCAAACTATTTTAATCAATAGTTTCCATTTATATCTCTAGAAAGACATCAGTCAAACAATAACTGATAAAAACCTCACGTTCACTTGCAACCAAGATACATGAAGGATGAAAACTGCAAACCATACAGAAATCCATTGCCTGTTACAAGAAGCAGTAGCTTAAAAAAAAGTAAGATTTTCCTCTTAAACCTCTCAATGCGGCTTTCTGAGCTAACCTCTGGAACACATCTCCTTACACTCGTAATTCTTCCCCTGCTAGATGTGCCTGCCAGTACAGGATCTCACATGTGAAGTCCAGCAGACCACCTGCATCTCCCTGAACAACGAGTAAGGTTTTATCAGCATAGTTTTGGCCAGTGAAGCCGTATTTTTACTAGGATCTTTTGTCAGTCTTGTGGGCTGAGGAGGAAGGGAGGGGCAGGATTCATACTTGAATGGGATTTTGTGGTTGTTTATACACATAGTTCTAGCTGAGAGGGGTGCACCAGCATTACTCTGAGGAAGTGGCCATGACTGTGGTCAAGCAAAGAGCAGAAATGGCTGTAAATTGCTTTCAGAAAGAAAGAAAGCAAGACAGAGAATTACCTAATTAAATGACAATATCTGTGTCTAATCAAGTACCTAAACCTGAGCTAGCTGACATGTGCTCCCTTTGCTGGCAATGGAGATGTTATCAACTGAGCCCCAGGAGGAATTCATCTCACCCTCATGCAAGACTAAATGGGCAAAACTGACTCCAGTGAACTGCACTCCAGAAGTGGCTGCTTCTTTTTAGATTGCAAAAGGAGCCTGGGATAAAAGTATTTGGTTTAGATATGCAGAAGTTTAGTGAAATCCCATCCCACAAGTGCAATGACAAAATTAGTGAAGAATGTAGAAACCAAAATGGAAAGGAAAAGCTAATATTTTAGAAAAGAAATCAGGAGCTCAGCACAATTTACTAATAAAATACTAAGGGGAGAAACTATCAGCTAGAACTCAGCAGAATTATCTTTTACCTGATAATGTTGAATTGAAAAAAAAATATTTACATTTGCAGAGTTTGTTAGTTCTGGCAAGGTCTACAAAACTAAACTAAGTGTCAAGCTTGGAGGAAAACTATATGATAAAACAAAAATCAAGATGTTAATTCAAATTTCCATAGTCCTCTATGTCTATTTTTAATTATTACAATTTAGACTATTACAAGAAAAAGAAAGGACAAAATTCAAGGTCAAATTACATTATTTTGTGAATTGTTGAAAGGGAAGGTAAATGGGAAACTGTGGCTTCTCTGAGCAATAAAACAGTGGCTTGAACAAATACTCCCATCTACATTTCACAGTACATATTGAAGTATGGTTATTGACTTGTTTCACATGCTATAGTAAATGCTTCACAGAATATTTCAATGTAATTTTTAGTTGCAACTGGTGATAATTGAGTTCCATAAAACTAGGGAAAAATATTAATGACTAACTTATGAAACTGATGTCAGGCTGGAGGGTTTTTTGTTGGATTTGATAAATACACACAAGTTTGTAAGAACATTCTCAAACTTACCACTGGTGACTCTCAGCACTCCCAGCATCCAGCTGAACAGCCTTTTCAGCTTTAATCTTTCCTGTAAATGGAGTACAATATATGAAAGGATTTATTGTACTCTTCCACATTTTAGGTGACTCCCAAGAACAAAGCCATCTGATTTACTGTAGTAGCAAAGAAATTGCTTCCTATTCTTAGAAACATTTCAATGAACAATGTAACATGCTGGCTTTACTTCATTTACATAGTCATACACTTACATATAAGTATATATAAAATATATATGCAATTTAGTATTTTCCTTTAAAATCCAGTTCAGATGCAGTTAAATCAGGCAGGGATTGGACTGGACTGGCAAAGGAGGCCACGTCGTCTGTAAGACTGAAGCAGGTCAGACAAGCACCTGTCAGAAGAACCAGCAAAGCTGTTTCCTGGGTTGGGTACAGGAATAAACTAGTTGAAGTTTCTTTCTAGCACAAAGACTTCCCTTAAGTTCCACTTTTAACTGAATAAAGATGACAGTAGGTGATTTGATCAAGCCCACGCTCCCAGTAAGAAGTTCAGATGAGATGCTTGCTGTTTGCAGAGTCTCAGCTGCAACCAATTAAGCTGCACTGACATTTCTGTATTGTAAGTTAACTTCATAAAAACAAAGAATAGCATACACAGTCCTCCAACCCAGTGGAATGAAAAACAACCATGAAACTACCGCCAGCTCTCCTGCAGTCTCAATCCCTCTGCAGCACTTCCAAAAACTGACATGAAAAAGGCTGCCACCACCCCCACTTCATGAGATTGAGCCAAACTAGGCTGGTTACTCAACACCTAAGACCCACTTTCATTCCATCATTCTTTATCTCTCCCTGTCTTTTACTATGCCATTATCGTTCATCAGCTGAGGTTATATGCAGTCACAGAATCACAGAATATGCTAAGTTGGAAGGACCTACAAGGATCATCGAATCCAACGCCTGGCCCTGCACAGGACCACCCCAAAGAGTCACACCATGTGCCTGAGAGCATTGCTCAAATGCTTCTTGAACTCTGTCAGGCTGGTGCTGTGACCACTTCCCTGGGGAGCCTGTTCCAGTGCCCAGCCACCCTCTGGGTGAAGAATCTTTTCCTGATATTTGACCTAAATTCATCCAGACACAAATTCAGGTCATTTCCTTGGGTCCTGTCCCTAGTCACCACAGAGAAGAGATCAGTGTCTGCCCCTCCTCTTCCCCTCATTGTAACTGCCCTGAGGTCTCCCCTCAGTCCCCTCTTCTCCAGGCTGAACAGACCAAGCACCCTGAGCTGCTCCTCACACAGTTTCCCCTCCAGGCCCTTCACCATCCTTGTTACCCTTCTTTGGACACTCTCTAATAGCTACATATCCTCATATTGTGGCACCCAAAGCTGCCCCCAGCACTCGAGGTGAGGTCGCCCCAGTGCAGAGCAGAGCGGGACAATCCCCTCCCTTGCCCGGCTGGCGATGCTGTGCCTGATACCCCCCAGGACATGCTTGGCCCTCCTGGCTGCCAGGGCACTGCTGGCTCATGTTCAGCTTGCCAGTGACCAGGATCTATGGCACTGCCTCCCAGCATCTCATGCCCCAGCCTGTCCATACCTCCAGGGTTCTCCCATCCCAGGTACAGAATCCAGCACTTTCCCTTGTTGAACTTCATATGGTTGGTGATTGCCCAGTCCTCTGATTGGCTGGGATCTCTCCGCAGGGCCTCTCTGCCCTCCAGGGAGTCATCTGCCCCTCCCAGTTTTGTATCATCTGTGAACTTCCTCTGTGTCCCTTCCAGTCCTGCGTCCAAGTCATTTGTGAAGATGTTGAAGAGCACAGGGCTGAGGGTGGAGCCCTGTGGAACCCCACCAGTGACAGGTCCCCAGTCTGATGTCACCCCATTCACTGTAGCCCTTTGTGCCTGACCTGTGAGCCAGTTGCTCACCCATCCCATGATGTGTTTATCCAGCTGTGTGCTGGACATTTTGTCCAGAAGGATCAAAAGCTTTACTGAAATCCAAAAAGATTACATCAACTGGCTTCTCTTGATCAACTAGGTGGGTTACTATGTCATAAAAGGAAATCCAGTTTGATAAGCAGGACTTTCCTCTCATGAAGCCATGCCAGCTTTGACCAATGACTGCATTGTCCTCCAGATGTTTTTCAATACCTCCCAGAATAATCATCTCCATAACTTTACCAGGCACTGAAGTGAGACTGACAGACCTGTAGTTGCCAGGGTCCTCCTTTTTGCACTTTTTGAAAATCAGGACAATGTTTGCCAGCTTCCAGTCATCTGGACCTCTCCAGATTCCCAAGACTGCTCAAAAATCATCAGGAGAGGTTTTGAGATTACATGAACTAGCTCTTTGAGGATTGCTGGATGAATCCCATCAGGCCCCATAGATTTGTAGGGATCCAGCTGGAGCAGCAGATCCTGCACAATTTGCAGGTTGACTGGGAATTGATCATTCTTGCAGTCATGGTCCTCCAGCTCAGGGCACTGAGAACCCCTTGGTCCATTATCCACGTTAAAGACAGAGGCAAAGAATGCATTAAACATCTCTGCCTTGTCCATGTACCTGTCTGTGAGGTGCCCACCCTCATCCTGTAATGGGCTAATGTTATTTTTACACTGCCTACTGCCATTAATACATTTGAAAAAACTCCTTTTATTGTCCCCCACAGTCCTGGCCAGCTTCAAGTCCAGTCACTGGTAAAAGCAAAGGATCCAACAACAGAATTTACTGCTTTTATTTACTTTGTGTCATAATCCTCACTGCACTGTAGGATTTATATACAAAGAAGCTGAGTTGCTGCTAAAGCAAAGAAAGTATCAGGTAAGTTGCTAAGACAGCACAAGTCTTCGGGAGTATTTAGACAACAAAAGGATTGCAACAAGGACGGACTTTAAACAAGCTGAGGTTGTCTGTGGAATATGTTACAACAGCATGAAGGCATGACACTGCCTTTAAGGACAACAAAGGACAGCCAAAACTGCTTTGTCAGTGACATTGTCACTGCCAACAGAATAAAAAGTCAATGAGAGGTGTCACAAAAGACAAAATAACCCAAACTTGGATTACACTTACAAAACCTGATGTGGTGCAGCAAAAAAGTGAGAGGCAATGGAGAGGCAAAAGAAAGAGAGAAGTACTCACAGATAAAGGCAAAAAGGATTATTTTAAGAATAATCTGGGTCTTGGGAGTGCCTTGACTGGAGGAGAGTGACACAGGGTAGAGAAGATGTAGGTTTTAATGTAATAAAACGAAGGCCCAAAATAAATAGGGAAACAAACTGTACCTCTAGCCAGTATCCATCCAGACAGTGAAAGAAAGGGCAATGCTTTTAAAAGCAACCAAAAAAAAGTGCTATGAAGAAAAAAATCAAAATCTTGTGGAGATTAAGTTGTCAAACAGGACACATGGGGAGAGACATCTGGAAGCAACATCAATTGTCACAGACGACTTCTGTTTCTGGTCAACAGTTCCTCCACATTCACCAAGTTTCACCCCCACCATCACCACAAAAGAGGCTGCTGGTATGTTGGAGTGCTCCTTACCACAGGAAAGCAGAAAAACAAACCTTGACCCAGCCTCAGCATTTATTATTCCTCTTGCTCTCCCAAAGATGTAATCAAGAAACTGTGCTGACAGCACCTGGGTTTTTTCACATTCTGTATCCATCTGTTTCTCAACAAAATACAGGATTTTAAGGCAATCTGCAGAGACAATAGCCTCCCATTATGACCCATAATACTTCTCTGCCACTGATTTTGGATCTCCCAGTGACGAAAGAATGAACTGAAGTTGTAAACTGTGGTGGTTTACTGCACAAAACATTGTTATTACAGTACAAATGCTCCCATGCATTGGATTGCAAATTCCTTATACTGGAAAACTTAACCAAAGTTCAAAGCATGTTTCACTACATTCAGAAGGCATTCTACATAAACATTTTTCCTCTGCTTACCATCAGTTACGTATTTCCTCTTCTCCTCAGCATCAGCAGTCATTTCAAACAGATCTCCATAAGCACGTGCAAGTCTCCAAAGAAAGTCCACACAGTTTTCATACTGAAAGCAGAGGATAGCTACATAATTAAACTGATCAGAATGCGATTTAAACAGTTTACTTTCATAATGCTTAAAATTAATAACTTGCTTAAAGCAAGTAATCAGAACATGGCCAAATTTTTTGTTAATTTCCCATCCTTCCACATACTACTTTTAGTTTATGTGAGAACCAATGGACCAATTTTCCATGAACAAAAGAGAATACAGCTTTCAGAAACACCCTAGATTGTCTAAAGAGGTTTTATTTTATAAATCAGTTTAAACTTCTTTTAATATAAACATTCACAAGGTAATCCAGTAAAGCACAACACATCCCTGAACAAATTGATGTGTATTTTTTTCAGGGAGCCCATAAGCACCACACGCACTTGCAATTAATATCTCATCTACCTTTCTTGGTATTCCAACATTCAGAAGAAAGTACAATCAGAACTAATGCTTGCCAAACCAGAATAAAATGGTACACTGAACTGAGCACTGCACATCAAACCACCTTTAAATTTTATCTGGAGTTACATACAGGCCCGGTGAAGTCAAAGGAAAAATTTACATGAAGGATATTAGAAAGGTATGAGCAGAATAGATGCTCCTAGTTTGAGAACAGCAGGTCTGGTTACTTAATTCTACAGGATTTTCTCACACAGACTATTCCAAAACCAGCAAAAGTAAGTATCATTTACATAGAAAAAAAGCCCATGATCTTTGTTGTATGCAAGAATTCCTACATCAAACAAAGCCTCAAAGTTATAGAATTAGAATGGGATATAAAATAGTAGAACTCCTATGCCCATGCAACGTGAATACTGACACCACTTTAAAATACTGCTTTTTCAATGTATTTTAAAAACATGCTTGAAATTTCATCATCCATTTCTATGTGCATTTTAAAGCTTGTATTGAGTTCTTAAAAGCAGTGTAAAGCATAAGTTCATAGCAACATAATATTAAGTTTACCCATAATACCTTGCTATCTTTCTCAAGCAGCAGTCTGAAGCCCTCCTTTTTATCATCCTCTGAACCCTTGTGCAAATTGTCCACCTGCTGTAATAAATTTAATAAGTCTTCATCTTCTTCTGATTTCACCAAGGCATCAGGTGATTTCATACACCTCTTTTCTTCCTCAGAGTCTCCTTCAGAATCAGTATGAGCGGTAAGGTAACTAAAATCACAGAAAACAATAACAATATTTTCTTAAAAAAAAAAGCATTGTTAAATTCAAAAGCAAAAAATTCAGAGTACAATTTATCCCAGTTGTCCAACTTTAAAGGATTTTTTATTAATGATATCAAGCTTATTGTTATTATTACAAAACCTTTATCTTCAAAGGGACAGCACAGTCATATTCCAAACATAACAGGCAAGTAATTACACTGTCCTGCTGCCTAATACTCCATTAAAAAAATGCAGATACATATTAGAAACACATGCAGCCTTGCGTTTCAAAGGCAGAACACTTGAAATCATTAATGTGTTTTAAGACATGCTCTGTAACCCTGAATAGGCCTCTTCAACTCTTTACCTCGATTTCCCTATTATTTGAAATAGGAATGAGCTTACTAACCAAAATATAAGTGCTGTAACAATCATTTATACAATATTTTGTTAAACACTTTTAAGATCTAGATATAAGCCAATAAAAATAACACCATTGTTATCAATTCCTTATTTTTTTTCAAGTATTTTGAAGTTCAGAATATCTGAAACTGGAAAAGAGCTTATATTAATTCATGATGCTTAGTGTACAAGTACTCAGCACAAGGCAGTCAAGGGTAAAGAAATATTTGCAAAAGCGTAAATATCACGCAGAGATAAGCACGTGGCCTTACTGTCCAAAGTGCTGAGAATACATTAGGGTACTCATATTTCAAAGAGGAGCAGCTGATGGCATTGTTTTTAAAAAGTAGCCTTTTGCTTATGTATTAAAAATGGACAGAGAAGCTTCATCTTCTGCATTTCTACTTTTGAAAATACTGTTCTGGGGAGAAATAATAATGTAAAGCTATCAGCTGCCAGGTTCAGAGATTTTCTAAATGGTTACCATGAGTACAAAAAGCATGAAATGTACTATATACATTAAGTAACTGAATAATCGAAGTAGGGCATGACAGTCAGAATATATAAAATCTATTTCTTTTGTCAGAAATATAACCAGGACAGAATGCTAGCAGCCGAAATGGAGGTTATTAATCATGGCTTTTAAATATTCTGTTTTCAATACATTGCTTTCAGAACAGATCAGCGTATCAGAGCAGATACAGCCTGTTAATGAACAAGTACAACTGCTTATGAAGCTACAGAAGTGCTAGATATGGCACAACAGTTGTGCTGCAAAATTAACCCAGTGATACAGGAAAGAGGAGTCAAAAATACACTGGATAAAATAACACATAAATAGACCATGTGTACATGTTCAAACTGAAAAATATCATGGAGCAGAACAGAGATGGGAAACTTCATTTGTTTCAACAGATTTGTTTTACATGATCTTGATGATGCTGAAGTTGACAACACTCCCTAAGCTGTATCCTGCAGAGACTATATTCAGCCACTGAACACTTATTCTAATTTTCTGAAGCATCTCTAAAAACACACCATGTTGTTCTTCCATAGTTATTTCAAAGTGGGCACAGGGGAACTATATCATGGCTGCACTTGTAAGAGCCCTGACTTAATCAAATGTATAATGGATTTCTTGGGCAGTGGGACAGGATTTTAGCTCCAACACAAAACTCTACGATGTGAAGTATGTTTGGAAAGTATCTTTCCCCATGTGGTTTAGATGCGCCATTCCCCTTAATTAAAAGATAAATGTGTCGAGGATCTGCGCAATTCCCAACCTAAAATAAGGGCACTACATAATATAAACCAGCAACAACTAAGCACTAAAGACAATTTCCTTAGTTACAGGAATTTGGGCACTGGATCAAATGCTACCTAATCAGGCATATATGAAAGTAAGGAATCAGTGTTTGGAAGTCAATGTTGACATTGTATTCTTTACTTTTGCTGTATAAACATCTGCTAAAATTTCTACGATCCCTACTGTTACAGAGTTAGGTAACAGATAAAAGTGATTATTAGAAAATGCTATTCTCCCAGCAAAAATATAATGGCTGGTTGACAAATATAAGGTGGGGTTGATAGCCAAGACCATTGGGCTCAGTCCAAATAAGCCCAGCAGGGATTTTCAGCAGCATTATAGTAAATGTCATGACCAGACATCAAATTGAGGCCAAACATCAAATTCACATGTGTCATGGTTTGACACTGGTTAAAACACCAGGCACTCACAAAAATTGTTCACCCACTCTCCTCTGCTATAGCTGAGCAGAGGAGGGGGAAAAAAAATGAAGGGCTCATGAGCTGAGATAAGGATTGGGAGAAAACATTCTAAGGGGAAAGTAGGCTCAAATTTAAGGGTAGAAAGTAAATTTATTATTATCAGAGTCAGAGGAGGATAATGAGAAGTAAAATAAGCCTTTAAAACACCTTTTTCCCCCCCAACCCCTCCCTCCTTCCCACTGACAGCGCAGGGAGACGGGGCATGCGGGGTTTCGGTCAATTTGTCACCCAAGATCTTTTTCAGTTTGTTCAGGAAGAGGAGTCTTTCTTCTGCTATGCCATGAGTCTCTCCCAGGGGCAAAACTGTTTTCCCAGAACTGCTGTGGCATGGGTCTCTCTTCCACAAGATACAGTCTTTTAAGGATAGGCTGTTCTAGTTTGGAAGCAAGGGCTTCCTCTATATATATTTGGAAGCAGGGCCCCTCTCTCCTCAGGTCTCTCATGGGATTACAGCTTTTTCCGGCCTCCACTCGCTCTGGCATGGGCACCTTTTCTACGGGCTGTGAGTGGATTTCTGCACTCCCCAGGGACTTCACAGATTACAGGGGGACAGTTTGTTTCACCATAGTCCTCATCACGGCTTGCAGAGGAATCTCGACTCTGACGTTGGGAGCACCTCCTCCCCCTCTTTCTTTTCACTGACCTTGGTGCCACCACGTTGTCTTTCTCCACATGTTCTCACTTCTTCCTCTCTCTGACTGGAAGAAGAATTGCTGCTCAGAGGTTATCACTGGCAACAAGTTCCACTAATTCAAAGGTTCTTGCAGCATCTCGCAGTGCCAAGAGGTTGATCTCATCTAGGTTCTGCGTCAGGGAATCGTTTGCCACGTTTCTGCTGCCGGCCACGTGTCCCCCACCACCTGAGCATAGGCAGTGGCGGCCACCGTGGCACTGGCGCTATTTAATGCCTCTCTTCAAATGGGGCACCGAAAAGGAGAAGCCACTGCCACTGCCCCACCCCTGCCCTTCTGCCCGCACGCAGCTGGCTAAGAGTGGCCAAGCAGGCAAAGTTCACCGCAGGCCACACCAAAATGGTGGTGGGCGGTGCATTGCCGCATGCTGCGACAGGATGCCCCCCCGGCGGTAGCTTCCTATCCCTGGAAAAAACTGCCCACGCGCTGCTTTGATTTCCTTCTTAAGTAACGTCATCACAGAGGGGTTACCAACCTCTGTAATTGGACCAACAGCATGTCCATCTTCAGAGCCATCAGAGATTGGCTCTGTCAGACATGGGGGAAGCTTCCAGCAGCTTCTCACAGAAGCTACTTCCGTGGCCTTCCCCTGCTACTAAAAACTAGGCTGTGCACACATCAGCACAACATGACATCAGGTAAGTCATATATTTACTGGGAGACTCATAGAAGAAGTGTGAAGTAGGTCACTATCTAACAGATCGTGTGAACCCATAAGGAACTAATTACAAAACAGCATAGAGGGCAGGTAATTTCTTACTCATTCCCTCTCATCTCCACTGTCCTGGCAAATTCTCTCCTACCGCCTCTATTTATCTGCTTTGTGAATTCTCAAAGAATTTAAATGTGGAACAGACCCTCTTAAACCATGATTAGAATGTCAAAAATTTAAATTTACTTGTTGAGTGATATCAGCCTTCAACAAAGCAGCTAATAGTCTTATATATCTATGCATTCTAAAGCACTAAAAATCACTACTGACATAAACAGAAGTGGAGATTCTTCTTAACAGTTTAAAAACTCCAAGGCTTAAGGACTGATGACACTACTCCAAAATGATAATAAACAGTAAACAAGGAAGAGTAATTATGGTTTTTTAACAAATATTCCATGCAACAGAAATCTGCAATTTTACCTGGCATTTCCTTCAAGAGGTTTTATCAGATGATAAACAGAAAAGTGAGTATTTACATGTGATAAACACATTGATCAATATTTGAGAAAATGGAAGAACTTTTAAAAAAATGTCTAGAGTCAGTAACAACTTGTTTTCACCTTTATTACCAATAGATTTTAAATAAAAGAGAGAAACAGTGATAAGAATGTGAGGAGCAACGATCAACCAACAGGACTCAGTTGTATCACAGTGGACTGTTCAAAGTTCAAAGAACAAACGGAAACTGTGCTAGAGACTCACCCCACTCTGGCTAAGCAGCTCAGTAAATCCCAGCACCTAGTACTGGATTAAAACAAACCCTGAGCTACATGGTATAAAACACCCCTGTGGTATAAACACACTTGAGTGGTTCAAAAACTGTGTTGTGGTGTCTGTAAATTGGCAGACACTGGGCCTAACCAGGTATCATCTGTTCACAACACTTCAGCTTTTAGACAGATCAAATATCATCTGTTGTCTCCCTGCCAACTTAGAAAAAAACCACAGGCTCACACAAACACCCTCTCATCTGCTCTGGCTAATTCCACAGAAAGGTGATTATATGTCACAGATGGATCTGGATCAAACTTGCACTGTATGATCCAGCAAAGTGCATATCCATCAGTAATGATAAGTGGTCTTCAAGGAAAAGTTTGGCATACTGGATTCTTAGGCCAAGTGAAAGTTGCATTTAAAAGAAATGAACAAAAAAATAAATTAAAAAATGCTACGTGAAATGATACTCAGAAGCACTCAAGGGAAATGCTTTTTCCTGTTGACTATTTAAACTATTTCAAGGAAAAATTATAAATAGAACATCTGTAAGAAAATAATTTACTGTGGTGAATCTTTCTGGTGCCTGATACCAAATGCAATTTGAAGAGCTCAGATGCTGGGCCAGCTGAAGACAGGTGCCAAACATGACACTGATGTCCAGGGTTCATCACTGCCATATCTGGGAGGAAATAGCTTGAAAATCACAAAGAGGAGAATTCGGTGACATGCTTCATTCCAGGTGATCATCTAGACACAATTTATTGTATTTGTAAATGAATGAGTGCTTGTTACACATTCTCAAATGTTAAACATTGAAGTTTTCACTACTTTACAGGAACTGAAACAAACTGAAAAAAAAAAAGAATACAGAAAAGCATAGACTAGAAACCACAGACTCTTCAGCATGTAATATCTCATCCATTCAGTACACCTTCCATTCAAACTATCTGACATTATGTAAAAATATAGCTCATTTATTAAAACACATGTGATATTTCTCCACTTACAGAAATACGTAATTTTTGGAAGGCAAAGTAAAAAGCTTCTCTTCCCAAGGTATTGAATACCAGCAGTGACATTGAGAATATGACCAGAGCAGATCAAAGCAGTGAGGGCTACATCAGAGACTGTCAGCTTCCAATATTTAATGAAAAAAAATAGGTAGTATTAAAAGCTTTTCTGGAAGAAGTTTACAAACCTGAAACCAATGTAGTCATCCAGCACAAATCCATAAAACTCTTCAGATTAGTTTATCTGTCAGTTCCCAGGGCCTACCCATTTGTCATTTAAAACCGAAAGTGCTTAACTCAAGCAAAATCCTATCTTCTGGATCATGAAATTACTGCTGAGGCAGTGAAACACATTGCATGTACTTTAGATGGGAGTACAGAAAGGTGAAAAAATGTTTTATCAGTAACAAAGAGCAATTTTTTTTTCTCTAGTGCACAAAAAAAAGCACCTGAATGCACCATTGTGTTTGGAATTCACCACAGAAGAGTATAAAACAATGCACATGGTGTAATGCCTACAGCATGTGAAGTGGTGATGTACAGTAACTGGAAAAAACCCAAGTGTTGCTATTGACTCTCCTGGCCATGCACCACAGTCATTAAAGTTACAGAAGACCTCAGAAAAAGCAACATACATTGCAACTGTACACACGTTAGGATTAACAACCTCTTTGCAAGAGGAAAAAAAAATGCTATTTACTTAAATGAAATCAAATTATCTCAAATTTTGAGAAGATATGCAAAACAAGCACATCAAGCACAAGGTGTTAATAGGAAAAAAGCCCACCTCTTTTCAAAAGGGATTGAAAAATAGCATTGGGAAAGAACATAGCCAAATGACTAACACTAACTATAACCTTGAATTATCTTCCTTGCTTCTGACTGTACACAAATACTTGTCAGAGAAGGCCTCTCTTAAGGACACATTCAATGCTCTTGCACACTATAATCACTTGTATTGGATCATCGCATCAGCTTCTTCGTCACACAGAAGAACCTGAACACACAAGTTTCCTTGGCTTGTTCTCAAAGAGCAACACATCACTCCTGATCAGAAAACAGGATTTTCTCAAATGCTACATGTGGAATAACCCCTGTATTGCATTTGTGGACCTGGTAATTCATAAACTGGCCCCTTTGCCTTAGCTGCATTGCTGAGTATTTTGTCCATAACATGAAGGCCTCTGCAAACCAACCAATGGATAAAATAATCTCAGAAACTAAGAGAACCAAGATGTTTCCACACCAGATGAAGGAGGAATGTCGTTGAATACTTATGCCAGTCCTGAATAATTAAAGAACTGGTTCATAATAGAACTGACAGGTCTTAAAATATGGCATCAAAATATAAGACTTGTGAAGCATGTGGGCTGAGATGTAACATAAAAAGAAATTCTGCTCACAGGAACTGAAAATGAATGTGGAGAAACTCTTAAAAATAGAATTCCATTAATATGCAGCATATTAACTGTCTTCAGAATATTACAGTCAATTAAAATATTTTTAAAGAGACAAGGTGACATAAGATAGGCAATTTACAGACATAATGCTGCCTACGCAGATGTGTAAGACACGCTGGGAAGTGGCTCAAAAAACTTAGTTGCTATAAACACAGTCTTAGTAAATTGCATGTAAGTATTTAATCTGATTATACCAAAACAAAGTTGTAATTACAGGAGAGTAATGTCAAGACAAAAATACAGTGCCTCTCTTGGACTCCTGGTACACATCATCCCCCAGCGTGTTCCTGAACTCGTGAGTATAAAAGATCCCATTAACTACAACGGGACTACAAGACATGGTCAAAACTAGGAACTTTCTACCTTACTGAGTCAATACCCTAAATGCCTCATGATCACTTTTTGAGCCACCAGAAAGTGTAAACAACAGCACATATACATAAACATTGCCACTTGTACAGAGGTTCCACTCAGATGTAGTTTCCATAGTATGCAATGCCTCTATGCAGAACACTGTAATAACTCATCTGTGAGGCCCATAGAAAACAATTATCATGAAAAGCACGAGTATTTGTACAGTTTGAACAAACTCTGTCAAAGACACAAGGCTACCTTCTTACTAGAAGCACTTTTTAAATGACACCATTATTCTGAACTTTGCCTCTCATTGCATAGCTATGTAGCAATACTGCATAAGTGTTACCAAACACATTCTTTAAAAAAAAAAATAAATCTGTATTATGCTTGGCATTAAGCCAACTTCAGCCACAGTGCAGCTTCAGAGATCTTCTCTGATCTAAAAACTGCTAATCTGAACGTCTGTATTTTTTTTCCAGAAGTATAAAATCTACATAAAACTTTTAAAGGGCTCCTGTTTACAGTTTCATATAGGTAATGATGCAACTTGCACTGCATGTGTACAGTAGAGTATACAAATTATTATTAACTCACCCTCCTTCACTTTCCGCCTCTTCAGAGCTGGTAGTTTCTCTTGCAACAGAAGCTGTTTCTGCTTTTCTCCGCCTTGTTGCTCTGTGCGATGGGCTAACTCTCTGAAAATCACCTTTTCCTTGAAGCTCATTTCGAACAAGCTCTTCAAGCTTTGGAATAGCTTCTTTCAGAAATTCCACCTCTCTCTTCAGTTCGTCCACGCTTAGGAGCAGGCCATTCAATTTTTCTAGTATCTGCAGTTGCCTTCCATGTAAAACCATTACTGCTCCTTGCTCATTAGGAGCCTCATTTTGCAAGCCCACAGAATTAATTTTGTTACCTACAACCTGGAATGCATGCATATGCAGAGCTGCACCAGGCTTTCGGATCTTGCGGTACCAAATCAGCACCAGGCTTAATCCAGCAGTCCCTGCCATTATGCCCAGTATTAGTCCTTTATTTTCGAAGGGAGACATTTCTGCACGCTCCTGGAATTGTGAGACAACAACAACAGAGTTTAAGATATTTTCCCCTGCTCTACCCAAGCGACTTGCTCTGCTCTGAAATCACAAATGTGTAAGGCTGGGACAACTGCAGACACAAAAGTTACGGCAAAACTCTCGCAGGTTCTGCAATACAAGCAGCAAAAACAAGACGAAAGTGGGTTTGGGGGTGCGAGGGGCGCCGGCACGTGGGCAGGACTGCAGCCTTCACTCTCAACCATCCCAGCATCCTGGGATTTGTTTGTTTTAATGCGAGAAACTCATATAATCGGATTTTCCGCCACTGCAGAGAGGCGGAAACCCAACTGTCAGGCCGGAGCGCCGCCCGGAGGGGCGTCTCGCCGGTCCCTCAGCCCCACCGCGCCCAAGGGCTGCCGGAGCCCCGCGCCCACCTCCCTCCCGCCGGCCCCGCAGCCGCCCCAGCCCCGACCGCCCCGGCAGCGCCGGCCCCGAGCCCGGCGCCGCCCCCGGTACGTACGTACGGCCGGGTCGGGCAGGGCCGAGCCAAGAACAGCGGCGCGTCCGGCCCAAGACCTCGCAGCTCTCCCGCCGCGGCACAGGGGGCGGCGGCGGGGCCGCCTCGGGGCGGCGATACCCGGATCGAGGGGGCCGGGCCTCGGCAGCACCGCCGGCCCGGCCCGGCTCGGCTCGGCCGCCCGGGTGACGCACGCTGCCCGGTGGAGGAGGGATTCCCGCAGCGCTGGGAATCCCGGCGGGCCGTGCTGCTGCGGGACGCCAGCTGCCCCTGCCACGGACATGGCTCGAAATACGCTGTTGTAGAGCAAGTGTACCTGTCCATGTGTCTGTCCTCAGTCTGGTGGCCCCTCGATTTCACCTTTTGCTACTTCTAGGCCGCAGAGAAACTGTGTTTCCACTGCATTAGTGGAGACCTTAAGCTGCAAAATCACAGAGAAACCCCACCCAGTTGCCAGTAAGGCGAGCAGTCCTGGCACAAAAGCTTCATTGCAATTTTAGCCACCTAAGGGCCCAAAGCTGATTTCACCGAAGTCCATTATAGATTGCCCAAAGTCATGGAGGAACTTAACCACAGAATCATAGAATGGTGTGGATTGGAAAGGGACCCTGAAGATCATCTAGATCCAGACCCCCTGCCGTGGACAGGGACACCTTCCACTAGAGCAGGTTGCTCAAGCCCCATCCAACCAGGCCTTGAACACTTCCAGGGAAGGGGCATCCACAGCTTCTCTGGGCAATCTGTTCCAGTGCCTCACCACCCTCACAGTAAAGAATTTTTAACTAGTATCTAATCTAAACCTATTCTCTTTCAGTTTGAACCCATTTCCCCTTGTCCTGTCACTCCATGCTCTTGTAAATGGTATTGCCCCCCCTTTCCTGTAAGTTCCCTTCAGGTACTGGAAGGCCACAATTAGGTCACAACAAAGCCTTTTTTTTTTTCTGGGCTGAACAACCCCATTCCGTCAGTGTTTTTCATAGGAGAGGCTCTCCATCCCTCTGATCACCTTGGTGTTCCTTGTTGCAACAGATCAGTGTCCTATGTTGGAGACCCCAGAGCTGGATGCAGCACTGCTGGTGGAGTCTCACCAGCACAGAGTAGAGGGGCAGAACTTAGATTTAACAGGGTGTGGGAGGTATTGCTCCTGTGCCCCATCTGAGATCACTTTTATTGGTGACTCTCACAAGACCCTCCTTTGCCATTTATGACAAATGGATCTGGCTCCTGTTTCTGGCCTTGAATGGAAGCAGGATCATCAGACAACCTGCTCTTACCATTTGTCTTCCTGGAGGCTTGTGGAGGGCCTGTGCACAACATCCTGCCAGAATTTACAAACATAACACACATGTTTTTCATGTGTGGGCTTAAAGAAACCATCATGGAAACCACTGTGTCTGTGCAATGAAAGAAGCTCTTCAACAGCTGGGAATTGTCCTCAGCCATATCAATCAGAAACAAAGGAACACAACTCTTACAAAACATACTAATTGCCTTTAAAAAGTAAACGAAGTGCTGTTCAAAACCAAAAAAATACCTGAAACAGGTACCAAGAACTCAAGAATTTTCAGTCTTAGTGCAAATTAGGAATGGTAAATCAGTCTAATGTCTATGTATCGTCAAACAAAGATTTAGTTTAAAACAACTACAGCTCTGAACTAATTCTTAATTAAGAACCTGAGGATGAAACTAGCCTTATGAGACCAAACTTCAATCCGAGACAAAGGTAGAAATTTGTTAGAATGAAAAAATGAATACTGTTTCAGTACTTTACAGGTTTCCCAGTTACAACACAACAACAACAACATGTATAATATGTTCTTATGTTTGTAATTTGAGATTTTTAAACCAAGGATGAAAATCTCTTCAATTCTATGGAAACTTCACTAAACTCAAATTATTTTAATAAATTTCACTATAAGTAATGATTTTAAGTTACACAATCCCTCAGTGTTTTAAAATGGAACAAGAAAACATAAATCTCCATATGCTGATAGTGTTTCAAATGTTCAGGAATGGTAATATAAATGTGTTGGAAAACCTTTAATTTTTGTTTTCTTTTTTTTCAGTATATTCATTCCAAAATCATTCTATAAGCCAATTGAAACAGGAAAGGATTTTTAAAAGAGAATTAATTGGAGGGCAAACATAGCACAGAGCTGAAACAAAATACTATGGAGGCAAAAAGCTAAGTGAGTATTTTCGAAGATTTTCCAAAGTGACTGTCTCAGGCTGAAGGCCTTAGAGAAAGGGACCTGTTTTCAAAAATAATGCCCCAGGAGAACTACCTGGATATGTAGCAACTATGCAAATCAGGTCACCTGTCTGGTCCCAAACTCCTTGTTTTGCTTTTTACCTGTGGCCATTTTGCCCAGGCAGACCAGCATGGAAGCACAGAAGTTATTGCATGTATGTAGAAACTTGATGGAACACAGCAGCTTTCCAAGCTGGGGAACTAAACATCAATTTACCTCGATCTGATGTAATTCAATTGGCCTAAATATGACATATGTTCTAAAAAACTGAAATAAATGTTTTTAGAAAAGTACTGTTCTTCTGCATGTAAATTTTTCCTAGTTCAAAAGAAACTTTGTACCTGAAGGCCTAATAAACAAGTCCAGAAAACCTTCTGTTATAAAATGGTTAGCCCCAAATATTTTTAGTGTACTTTCAGCCTTATTTCCTGAGAACACAAAGCTTATGCCCCCAGGTTGTCCATGTGTTGTCCTTCTGACAAGCCATACCACGACACTTTCTCCACCCAGGACATCCTGAACATGGAGCTTAATTTCAGCCAGTTGTGACAGAAGAAATATGTCAAGATCACAGAACTGCAGAGTCATAGACTGGTTTGTGTTGGAAGGCATCTTCATGATCATCAAATTCCAACTGTCCTGTGATGGGCAAGGACACCTTTCACTAGAACTGGTTGTTCAGGCTGCATCCAACATAGCCTTGAACACTTCCAGGGAAGGGGCATCCACAGCTTCTCTGGGCACCCTGTTCCAGTGCCTCACCACCCTCTCAGTAAAGAATTTCTTCCTAACATCTCATCCAAATCTCTCCTCTGTTAATTTAAAACCACTTGTCCTATCATTATTTGCCCAAGGAGAAAGTCACTTTCCCTCTTTTTTATAGTCTCTTTGAAGTATTGAAAGGCCACTCCAAGTAGTTTCAAGAAAGCCAGCAGCTTTGGGGTGGCAAGACCTTGTGAACATCCTGCCTCCCCTGGCCCCAGGCAGATGTACAGGAATGAGCTTAGCACACCAGAGCTGCAACACTGACACACCTGCACAGGGCGCCAGCCTTCTTACAGCACTATTTTTGTGAAACCAGGACAGGCAGTTTACTGGTCTTTTGAGAAATTTGGAACTTGAACGATATTTTTGCATCATATTAGAAAAGTTATCTTATTATTGAGTGATTGCGTTCAATGGATCAGAGAGCCATTACGTAGTAAGTAATTGATGCATGCTGTTTTCAGACAAGGTGTAGTATAATCTACTGGTAGTTTCATTTCTGCATGGAAGGCATTTGTATTTTACAATTTTCATAACTTTCTTTAGCTGTAATACTTCTGTCCATTTTCTTTTGTGAGATGCTGTTCTTTCTGAAATGCCCCTCCCTCCCCTCCACCCCCAACTAGAGATTAATCTACTGCTTGTAACAAATACAGAAACCTTTAATGAGTTAGTACCAGTTCATACTTATTACTTCAGCAGTTGTCTTGTAGGTGTAAAGTCAAATATTGTTAATATGTCACCAAACGTTGTGAAAGCTTAAATACCTTTGACCAGACTTGCAACCAGAAATCCTGTCTGGATGTCAGAACAGTCAGGAATCACTGTTCTGTCAAGTTTGGTTGAATTCTCCTGAATTTTTTGCTATAAAAATAAACAAAATTATATCTTACCTCAAAGGGAAGCATTCACTGTCAGACTTGTCAGTATTTTCTGCTGCTTTTGCTCTGAACAATTGTCCAGTGCCACTAATGAAAAAATTAATCAATGGAAGTTAAAAGCAGATGGGTAATAGCACCCTGATCTTTTCTGTTTTCTTGAAATAAAGACTGCTTAGCACAGTTCCCTGGGGAGATGAGGCTGCCTCTGCCTTTATGTCTCTGTGTGTACAAATGTAACTGTACATCTGCCTCCTCCCCAGTATTTTTGAATCTTTGACCAATCTCAATCAAATTCAACAGAGAAACTCTAACAAATTTCCTTGAGTTAGCTGATCTTTTAAAGAAGAAATCCCTGAATTAGAGTCACTGCTGTGGGGAAGATTGCTTATCCCTTGGTGCACAGCTGAGAATCCACACAGGAGAAAAGCACTTTTCAAGGACAGGAAAAGCTAAAGCAGAGCTCACATTTTATCAGATGTGAACGAGCAGAACTACAAGTTATAACCTGATAGGAAACCTGGCTTCATTAATTCAATTGCCCTCACAACCATCTGTTTATTTATTTATTGTGTTGATAGGATCCAGTGCTGCAATTTCAGCTAAGCACAAATGGTTACTGATGGCATGGCATTTCAAACAGAAAAAGAAAAAAATGTACATACTGTTCCTGCTTCTTTGTGTCTTCAGAAGTCTCAAGGACATGATCAAAATATATTTATACAAGCTCTGTTAATTTTTTTAGGCCAAGGTACATGACTGAGTTTCCTTGATGTAAGAGATGAGAGTTGGCAGCCCTAAGGAGTTTGCATATGTTGTGTTGACAACAATAGGAAAAAATAAGCAAGGCTACATCCGATGTAATTCCACAGCACCGCCTGATTTCTTCACAGAGAGAAATTGTCCTTGGAGCGCCTGGGTAAAAAGAGGAAAAATACATGAACAATCATAAAAAGGAAAAGAATATGTGTGTATAAATGTATATTTTACATGTATGTATGTATGTTCCTTGGGAGTCAAAACTCAAAAAGAGTCAAACTCTTTATAAATATGTGTATGTGTACACTCATGTATTCCACTTCACCCACTGTATTTTCTTTTACTGAATGAAAAGTGTCCTTTTATCAGCTTCCCTATAAATATGCTATTTCAGAGCTGAAGTATTTGATATACTTATATATATTTAAAATACTGAAGTATTTTAAAGAGCTTTACTGTTTCCACCTGCAAATGGCAGCGTGCCCCTTCCTGAACTCCAGTAAATATCACCTAATGGCTCTAGGATGTCTGCAATTTCATATTAAAAAAACCATCATCCAGGTGATGTGGTCTGTTCTTCCATCATCTGTCCCTCTTCTCTGCTACCACTTGTGAGCTTACAGAAAAATTTCCTTTCTGATTTCACCTTTATCTAGGCCACTAAGGCTGTGTGTCCAGTAGCAAGCAGTAGGGACTGGCAGGATGGGCCTCTGGGCCAAACAGCTGGTGCTGATGCCATGACATCTGTGCCTTGCCCCGGGTTAACTTTTGCCAACTCCAGCCTGATCACAGTGGCTGTATGCCCACTTGTGGCTGCAGTGCCTTGGGTGTGCTTCTGCAATGGATATTCCCAAAGCGCAGCTTGGGTGTTCCATGCCCTGCTTCATGGTGAAGCGAAGCTTGCCAAGCTGAGATGTTTGGGAGATTTGCCTCCGAGGTGCACATCTGACCCAACCCAAATCATTACTCTATACATACATATTTACACTAGGAGGATTTGATGTGAGTTACACAATCATTGAGGACAGAGTGAATACGGGGAGGGAGTTCACCTCCCCCTGGCAATTGCTGAGTGCTGGCAAAGGGGTTCCTCCTTCATCGTGGGATCACTTTTGAACAATGACAATCAATAAGTGCAGCTAAAAGCATGAGGAAAACTGGTGAAAGCAGGTGAGTTAAGGGGCAGCATAAATAAACACCTAACCACTTAAAAGAGTTTTGCTATATACAATAACAAGACAAGATTATTACTGTAAGCAATGCACCCACACATATACACTCACACAAATATATATATGTACACAGCATTTTAGTTTTGCAGATGGTTTCAAGACACCTCATGTGCTTTTTCATAAGCAGATAGGTCTGTTAAAGTAAAATGTAAATGTAGATTTTATTCTTTTAATTAGTGTTTGCATTAGTGTCCTGGTATTTAAGAAACTTTTCCTGTGATTCTGAGCTGCAGATTCCTAAAGAATAAATAAACCAGGTGGCCTTTCTGAATTTTGATGAGATGGACTCACAAATCCTTTGCTCATTCATAGTTACAGTGCTGCTATCTTGTGGGAAAAAAGGCAGCAGCAACGGCAACACTTGCAAAAGTTGATATTAAGAGTCATTGGCTAGAATGATGGCCTTTTAAATGTTTGCATGTTTCTTTCTAATTTAGAAAAAAACTGTGTTAGTGTGATTAATCCAGTAGGTTATATGGGGAACCATTATTCAGTGTTTTCCAGATTGCGATTTGGGCTCTTTTCAGTGTGGTCCAGAATTTTGTACTGCAACTTAGCAAAAGTAACAAAATCCCTTCCAGGACCTTCTGGAGTATAAGCAGTGCTGCTGTCCCTGAAAGCAGTGAAACTGTTTCTTCTATTGCCACTTCTTAGAGACACTGTTTAAAGCTACTGCATGGCTGTGCAACATGTAATTTCAAAAATCCACGTCTAATGAAAAGACAGAAAAGCATCTTGGGCAACACCACACTATTCTATGAAACAGGCAGATTTTTGGCCAGAGTAGTTGTTTTAGAAGCATTTTCATTGGCACATGCTTTGATAGTCAAACTGAAATACCAAGGTTTTTTTCTGAGAACAGAGTAAGATTCCAGCACTAGGAAGAAATTGTACATGAAACCTGTTTTTATTGGGTTTGTTTGCTTGTTTTCCAGTTTTCAAAAGCACATGGAAATACAGATTTGTATATCAACAGGCACATCGAATATTTGACAGACTTCTATTGCGTACTGTTATAATCCACTTTACCAAGTTACTAAGCAGCTTTTCAAGGTCACCTGTTTTCATAAAAGAAATATTTTATATTTTACTCAATAGTCTTGGATTGTGAAAGCAGGACTTAAGCAACCAAAACACCTAGAAGAATCAATTACAGCCCTGCCCTTCCAAAGGGTGAGAAAATAACTTCCAAGAGTATTATAGTATATATGATACATACCGAAATATGGTGTATCTTCCAGTTGCGAAACAATCCTTTTTACGCATTCCTATTTTTAAAAAATATTTTTAAAATGTAAAACACTTTAAAAGAAGTCTATAGATCTGCATTCCTCACACAACGACAAGTCCTACTGAGCAAGAAGTTTGAAATATGCATAAAATCTAGCACTACACCCTGAACAAGTCTGATACTCATCAAGAGTTACTCTGAAGAGCCAAGAGCATGTGAGGCATCAAATGATGTAGATAATGTATCCATTTCACTCTTTTGCATCAGATCCTGACTCCAAAATATAGAAAGAATGCTAAAAAGTATACTTATTTTTTAACTAACTGCAGCGTTATCCCAAATGAGGGTGCAAATGGAATTTGTAAATGTGCAGAATAGGAAATCTGTTTTGTCTCAGGGTACTGTCTACTCATTTGTGTTGGGCTGCAAACTAATGTTGAGCAGTAACATTTAAAAATTCCTTGACATTTTTACTAGAAACAATATAATGTCAGTGTCGTGACGCAATTACCCTTCTGGGCCGTGATGTTTGGAACTGCTTTTGCGGGCTTGCAAGTGGGGGTTTGGAGGGCAAGGTGGGGCTGCGCACGCCGAGCAGCACCAGGTTAGGAAGGTCAGGGCACAAGCCGGGTACTGGCTGCCTCCCAGGCAACGCATGGATCAAGTGGCTCTCCATAACCAGCCTCGGTTCCCTCCCAACAGCAGAGCTTTTGTTTGAGGCGCAGCTGGCCCACAGGATTTCCCCGAGGCCACACACCGTCCTGGGGACAACACCTGCCTCACGGCCACACCGCACCGCCATTTGCCACCGTCTCTTCACCCCGAACGCTGCCAACACCAAAGTGACGACAGCCACCTCGTGCCAAGGGGTGCTGCCACCGGCGCTCGGGGCGGGGCTGCCGGGATCACACGCGGCGGGGGGAGGCAGGGAGAAGGGGGAGACGGGGAGAAGGGGAAGGCAGGGAAAATGGGTACCCGTGCCTAAGCACACACCCGGCAAAAAAGCAAATCGGTCCGTGCTGACCATGGGCGGGCACAGCCTGGAGACCCGAGCTGTCAGAGGAGCCGGGTTCCACAACAGCCTGGCAACGGAGCGTGAGACGCAGCATCGCTGCCTGGTTTCAGAGCGGCTGTGAGGGGACGGGACCCCCGGGACAGCAGGGCACAGGAGCCACACCGGGTACTGCGCCATACATGGCGTGCGTGCTTCGGGGGCAGGAGGGGCGCCGAGGCCACCATGTTCCCGAGCCTCTCCCCACACGCCACAGGCGCTGGGAGCCGCCCGGCAGCCACACGGGTCACTGTCCCTGAGGGATTGCCATCCTGCCCTCCGCCCCTCCTGGGCGCCCTCACACGCGGCCGCGCCGCAGCCGCACCACTGGGTGTCGCCCGAGCGCCGCGGCCGCGAGGGGCGCGTCGCTCTCCCGCCTTCCCTCCATGTCCCTCTCCCAGAGTCCGGCGGCGCCCCCGGAAACGAGCTCGGAGGAAACGTCCTAAAGCACACCCGTGCCCAGTGTTCCTCACTCGTCCGGGTGCTTCGCGGCTGCATTGGAGAGACCAGATGGCAGCGGCCACGGGTTCCTGCTGCCATCCAAAGCAGTACTTTTACATCTTTCCCGCGCTGAATCCAGTGTTCATTAGATCGCTCAGCTCATTGCTTTGACTGAGAAAACCGCGTTTTTGTTGTTGTTCTGCCAGGCTGCTGGGTTGAATCAGCTCAAGGCAAAGCCCTTTGTGAGGAAAAAAGGCGGGAGCACGTGGCCAGGAGCTGAAGGAGAAAAGTGACTGATTCGGCTCATCTTATGGAAGTGCATCGCTAATTGCAATTGTTGTAGGAGAAAGGGTACAGGAGATACAAACTGAGAAAGGAAAGACAATACCTGTATCCTGTACATGTACCAGAGGGACATTAACAGATATCTCAGGACTAGTTAAAGAGAGCAGCATGTATTTGTGGTACATGCTCTTGTTTCTAGTGTAGATCTGAATGACAGTGCATTATTATGGTGTGGCTCTGTGTAAGCTGTCCCTTAATAAGAAAAGCTCAGCTCAGAGTGTTGTGTTCTTCAAGTCCTAAATTAAAAAAAAAAACAAACTGTCAAAGAGAAATGGAAGCTGTAGAACAGATGCTCAGAAGCAGAATAATCACAAATGAAAAGAAGAGGTAGAAACAAAGAAGGTGGAGAAAGCCTCTGTAAAATTTTAAATGCCGAGAGAGCTTGTCTCTGCAACAAAGGTGGTCATGACCTGGATTCATACTGCCTGAATTTACATGTGTCACCAGGGTACATAGCCACAGATTTTCTGTAACTTCTCTGAGGAGAAAAGCCCCTTGAAAAGGGAACAAATCTTCAAGTTCAGCATCAGTAGTTGTCCAGCTGTTTCAAGACGTAGACTTTAGTCTTAGTCTTTATGTGCCTGGGGTATACTGACCTCTGCCACTTGCAAGATATCCTTGTCGTGGAAATTATTTGAGGCACGTACTGGATTGCGTTATATTGGAGGCCAGCCCGTGTGATCCTCATTATGTCTTTGATTGTAAAAAGGGTGAATTTATTTTCAATCTTTGGCAAAATGTCCCACAATCTATTTTGAACTGAAACAGGAGGATGAGCAGAATATCACGAAGCTGTGGTGACTTCCCTGCTTATCTTGGCTGCCTTCTCCTCAAGAGTTGTACTGAACAGCAGACTGGTGCAGCAAACAAGCTTGGCCAGTATTTATAAACAAACATGGGTTTCTCAACACATTTTTTTCTTATCTGCATCTTTCTTTTTTTTTTTTTTTTTAATATTTTAATTGCTCTGAGGCAATGGCCATCTTTATCTGTGATGGTTCTAAGATCATAATCATTGTTCAACAGTAATGCATAATAAAAATTAGTTCAAACTGAGCTGGAAAACATCATCATTATAGGCACTTTAAACAGTCAAGTTACTACTTAGCTTCTACTTCATTATTTTGTGATATCTGCTTCTAAATACCATGAGATGGTGAAAAAGTGCACTAAGCAGGTGTTTTCATCATGTTTCATCATAATTTTTGTCGTGTTTCACTTTCTAATATATGGAAAAGGGAGTACATGGAGAGTTATTATTTAAGAAAATAACATGATAATTGATTTGTTGTATAAGCTGAACCAGCCAGTCATAGCAACACTTTTACAATATTACTCATCGGAACACTGTCCCAATTCATTTGAAGAGCCCAGCTTCAGTGGTTCAGTGGTTTTGGATCCAGTAATTTTGGTAGTTCTGTATACTTCAGACAGATGCCATTGTCCAGCTTGGCTATTTCAGACAGGCAAGGTAACAAATGCAAGTTATTAAACAGTTTAATTTTAAAAAAAGAGCATATACTTCTTTGTGCCAAAAAAAACCCAACAGCCTCCAACCAAAAAGCCAGAAGAATTCACTTTCCTCTTAAATTCAAAGAATATTGACCAGGACTAGGACTCTAATAAGAAGCAGAACTTTTATCAGAGGACTACAGTGTTGTACAAGAACCTTTGAAGTCCCTGGCAAGGTACATACACTGTTTTGGCAGTCACACTAGAGTGAATATGCATACATAATTCTGGAGGGAACATCTGACATTTCGGAAGTGCATTTGTGGTTGGGTTGTGGCAGCCAGGACTGCAGACCTGCAGTAATGCCAGGTCTCACAAGGCCCTGCACCTTCTCTGTGTGAGGCTCTCTGGGCCATTTTGGCTCTCCCATTTGGAGCAGCAGTAGCAGCACAGAGCAGAGCTGGCTGGAAATTTCTGACAGCAAATTTCTCCGCTGGGGAAAAAAAATAACCCAAACTGTAATTGACAGGTTTCTGAGCAGCACATTGGCCGTGAGAGAAGCCAGGCAGAATCCCAAGCTGCCTGCTTCCCCTGCAGGCTTACTTGGCTTTCTCTGTTGGTAGTTCACATGCTTTCTGGGCTTCTTGACAGCTCAATAGGGAAAGTGAAGGAACCTAGGAACCTGAGAGGTGGGGATATGTTCAAGGTCACATTTCCACTTTGGATGGGTAGTCTTTTCTAGAACTGTGGGAGGCAAGTTCTGGTTCTCCAGGGCTCTTTACTCCAATGAAGCAAAGAGCAGTTGGTCTCCTATTCCAGAGCACTTCAAGCAATGCCAGCAGCAAAAAGAGCATCCATCCTTCTCCAACCCAGAAGCAGCAGCAGGGATAAGGTACTCTAAGGAAAAAGAGGCATCCTGTCTTCCTTTTCTGAGATGCACTGGCAGAAGGGAGCCATTGACTTTTAATCATTCCATCATCCACATGGGACTACTGCTGCTGTGCATCTCCACTCCTGGCATATAACACTTTCCATGGGGATATGGTTAAAGGGCATTTAACCTCCACCAGGCAGTGAGGGGAAGAAATACAGAGGGTGATTCACAGTTCTCAATTACTGTTCTCAGGCTAAGAAAGGCATTAGCACACTCTGGCTGCTAGCTCAGCAATGCTTATGTTCTGTTTGAAACTCTTCTTTATAACTGCTAGGCATCTACAGGTTATTTCAGCAAGCAGTGAAATCCTCCTCAACCATTTGGCATGAATACTTTTAGGTTTTCTACCTGTTAGTGGCCATTCTTCAGTATAGCCCTGAGCATGTATATTTCCTCTGCCATAAATGCAACACAACAGATTAGCCAGACAACACAGGGTGATGCTGCTTCTCTTCAGTCTAGGTGAGAAACTGCTCTACAGGGAATTTAACTTAAGCACAGGAACACCCAGTCTCACGTAGCCTTCAGAACAGCTCACATCCCAAAGTCTTTATTCAGGCCCTGATTAAACAAACTGCACAAGCATAAGTCAAGCTAACATCATGGCTTTGCTGAATTTACGTCCCAAGTCTTACTCAAGTAAACTATTCAGGGAAGTTAAAACTGGGCTGAAGCTTTTGATTTGCTGTTTCAAATTAGACTCCTTACACATGTGAATAAAGCCTATGACCATTTTTTCTTCTCGGAACTTTAAGTTGCCCTCAGTTTTTTACAGCCATCTGTAATTTATTTTCCCACTTAGAGGTATTTGTAGGAGAAAGCAGAGCATTACAGCCTTGTAAGACATCTGATCAAGAAGAGGAATTAAACTTGTCACAACTAAGCGATTTGACATAAAATAGTGAAAAAAACATTAATCTTTCACTGGTTCCATTTTATTTTGTGAGAAGAGAGGTGAATATTTTTTTAAATATGTCTTCTATACACAACACCAAAAGGTTATACTTGTATTTTCTTCTTTATAAGCAAGTCCAAGCTTCTGGCTGAAGTCCAGCAGACATTTTTCTTTGTCCATTAAGGCAATCTCCTACACAGTTTTCCAGGGGAGGATGAAATTCCTCAAGCTGTGTTATAAACATTCATCACTGAAATCATGCTCCAAGTAACAAGAACCGCAGACAAAATTTAAGACCGTGCTATGCTGGGTGAGCTTTACAAATGAAGACAATGGAATCAGGAGTAAACCAGCAAAGCTAAAGACCAAGTAAGCCACTGTGAAAAGATTAAACAAGACAATTTTCCATCACAGAGACTTTTGAGGCTTGCTGAAAGTACGAAAAAGCTGGTTCTGTCACTCCAAACATAAGACAAATTAATATTTAGATGCCAAAGGAAAGAGTCTGAGAAAGGATCTTTTTTGCTCTTTTGAAAAGTCTTGGTTCTTCCCTGTAGCAGTACTTTACAGAGACAACCTACAAGTAGTCCAAAGCCACACAGCCTGTATTTTCCTCTGGATAAACGTTTGAGAATTCTATGGAATGTCCCCATGTATTCCTCTCTCTTTATATTGCTCAAGTTCATTCCTGTTGAATAAAGTCTCTAAAGATGACAGCTGAAATGAGGGTCCTGTTGAGACCATGGCACGCAGTGGGCAGCACTGATTTTAACCTGGTAGTTCAGCATGGGATGGAAACCAGGCAGTGTTGACAGCAGTGCCTGCAAGCTGCTGGTCAGGGAGACTTTTTATCAGTTCACCTTCCTGTCTTACTTTTCAGCTGCAATTTACCCCCTCCTCTGCCAGTCTCCCTAATTAGTGCAGAGGATTTGTTTGTGTATAGCCCTAATAAATTGTAATCACCTTCAATATAGCGCTTCCCCAGGCTCTGACCTTTTGCTCTCCAACCATGTCCTGTGCCAAGTACTGGGTGGGAGGATTGGGCAAGGACTTCCTATGTTCTGCCATCACCAGCAACAGGGAACCCAGACTTCCCTTCCTCATTTAGGCCTGTGCTAAGGACTACAACCATTAATGAATTATTTCCTTTTTGAAAGCATTTCACAAAATTAGATAAGGATAGAGCCAGAAAGTGACCTGAACAAATTACTGCAGAACTTCTAAAGCATTTTAAAAGAAAATGAAAACTTCTCTGTGTCTTGTATTTTGTGACAAAACCTATCCAACTCCATGAAAGGCATATTGTTCCAGAAAAATAATAATTTATAGGAGACTCTGGAAAGGTTTCTTAAAATGCTGATGGCAAGAGGCTGATGAGGTGGGATTTTCTGGACATACTGTGAGAATATCAATACCAGCCTCTCTCCTGCTGCAGGCTGCATCTGGTTTTCAAAGAGTTACAT
Organism: Oriolus oriolus; assembly: GCA_013400235.1. Classification (NCBI taxonomy): domain Eukaryota; kingdom Metazoa; phylum Chordata; class Aves; order Passeriformes; family Corvidae; genus Oriolus; species Oriolus oriolus. The sequence continues at coordinate 572,939 of VXBT01003025.1, forward strand.
TTTTTGCAGCATTGCTTGCAGGTTTCTGGTGTGTAAGTCTAGTGAATCTGGGAGCCCCATCAGGCTGTAACTTATGCAGAAGGCTGCACTGAGTCCTGGCAAGCTCAGGCCTCTGGAATTTAGCAGTGCAAGAGAAGGAAACATGCCAAACCATCTACCTGAACAGCTATTCCCTCAACACATTCCTCTGTGGTGTTTCTTGGCTGGCTGCTTGATCCCTCAGCTCTAGAACCGAAAAAGCCCTGGTGCCTGAAGTTATTTCTCACAGTCCTTTACATAGCATATGTGGCAAAAATACCCTAGAATACTATGAAAGTGCCATTTTCCAAAACCAAAAAACACTGAGAAATAATTGTCTTTTCCTAATATCATTATTTTTTTTTAGTTAATAGTCAAGAGTAGCAGATGTGTGCTCATGAATTTAGATACAAATATGTGAAAATCACAAGCGCATCTTTAGATATTTAGGTTTCCAATTTTATTTTGAGTTAAGATATTGCAAAATTAAGACTTAGAATAGGTTGACTTTTAAAACATTCTTAATTAGAGAAAGGTTTTTAGACTAATACTAGAAATCTAAACCCACAAATTTATCCTGTTCTGTCATAACCACGCACAGTTCTTTCTTCACTGTGGATGATTTCGTCAAAATCCCATCAACTGCAATACTCCCCTCTTCTCCTCCTTAGAGGATCACTGTGTGGCTGTTTGAAGCAGATACACAACTGGTGTGAAATTGTGGTCCTACAGAAACAGAGAAGCTTAGCACAGGAAAAGATCCAACATACAGCTAGCAGAGTATTATAGAGCTTACTCCTTTGTGTTTTCATAGTTTACATATGTAGATGACTACAATATCTGCTACGGAAAGTAGAGAGGTTTCTGTGTTTCTGTGTTTGTCACAAGAAAACTGTGTGGCTTAGGTGGAAATTAAATTCATTCATGTCAGCCAGTGGGGAAAAGCAGGGCAGATTTCCTGGAAATGATGGAACCAATTATTTTGTAAATTGTGGAGTATTTCGGATTCAAAGTGTATGGAATTGTTGCGCATTTGTAATTCTTTTGGTGACTGTCATAAACATGGAAGGTTGTTTCCAACAGGAGTAATGTTAAGCATGAATATTTCTTAGCTGTATGGTAGCTGTATAGTGAACAGCATGTTTCAACAGGGTAGCAGTCTCAGCACAGTGGCTGGTGTGCACAGCATGCTGCTGTACCTTGTACACACCATACAAGCATCCGCTCAGCAAGGAGAGACAGGAATTGGGAAGTAGTTTTGCCCTATGTATTTGTGGGCTTTTTCTGTTTGTGTTGATGAGACAAACTAAAGCAAGGATTCCTATTACCATTCAAGTAACAATTGCCACTGGTAACTTCTGCTACACCACAGATTTATGTCAAGATAGCCTCACTTATATAAAATTGAAGTGCTTTGTTGTTCTTTTCCATAAAGTAGATAGTCCTTCCAAATGTCCTGTGTCCAAATGACCATAATATGTCATAACGTTCGAGTCACAGTTGCCTATATTTCATGGTGCTATTGGATGTAGCGGAGTCCTTAGCTTCATGTCTGACTGAAAAGAGTCCTTTCAGTGCCTTCAGCAAGCCTTGGATCAGACCTTGGGTTGCTTAGCACATTGTTTTGGAAAGTCACTTACTCTCCTAGACTTCACCCTCTCTTCATTTTGGAACGCTTATTAATTTATAGGTCTTTAGAATCTCAACTATTGTCTTAGTTAGATTTCGGAGATTTTTGTTTGTTTGTTTTAGATCTTGGCTTTGGAATATGTGTTGTTCATAGACTAAGATGACCCTCATGTTTATAGGCCTTTGGAGAAAATGGAATCACAAGTCTTCAATAAAATCTAATCAGCATTTTAAATAACTCACAGATATGTGAGTTTAACTAAACACAGAATATACCCTGGTGTTCCACCCCACAGGGTCTTATCGTGGTCGACTTGGCTTCTGCACTACAAAAACATCCTCAGTTCTTCAAATATGCCAATAAACTTCCCCTGAGAGGCAGACTTCAGCAAATAAAGCCCTCCCCTCATGCTACATAACCAAACGTTTGCTTGATAGACTTCAGATGAAAGAGTCAAAACTTTCTCCTCTGAACTAACAAGCTGCCGGGGGAGCTTAAACTGCGCTAACCATGGGAAAGCAGAGCAGATTGAACCAGAAAGATAGGATTTGGGAGAAGGTGATGGCACAGCCCAGCATCCAACAGGAAAACATTCAAACTCTGGAATCCTTCTAGCAGCCAAGCAGTTCTGTGCTAGCATGGATGCCACGGGGGAGTTTTTTAATAGACTTGCTATACTGAGCCAAACTGAGGTCTTCAGAGAGCTGCGAGAGAAGTGGAATAAGCACATCTGGGAACGCAACCAAACCAATTCTGATACTTTAATTGCACGGGGCTTTCACTTGCTATCACCTATAAAGGAGCTTGTACAGTGTTTTAATTATTTTTAAAAGTTCACATTGATTCTCCAGACAATTGTATTATACATGGATGTACACAGAATAAAAGGTTTCATTGATGGATATCAGATGATAACATCAATAGCCAGAATAAAATAAAAAATTGGTCCCTATAGTAACATTTTTTTTTCTTTGAATAAAAGTAAGCTAGAGAAAGTAGTGTGTTACTAGCCCCTGTTTCTGAGGTGGTAAAAAGGTGATTGAATACATCCAGAGTGTAATGATGTTCAGATGGGATACTGGGAAACAGAACTGGTCAGGAATGAGCAATTAGTTTGAAGGAAGGAAACATAAAAATGAGGTTAGAAACATAGACAACATTTTTAAAACTGCATTTTAAACTGTTTTCTCTTTAAAAGAGTCTTGAGAAAAAGGTATTTTCTTTTTTAAGGCAATTTATTTGGAATTGCCTAATAAAGCAGTAGTTCAGTCTAAGAACAGCAGAGATTAAATTTCCAACAAAGGTGTAATAGCAAATGCATAACTCCTATTAGATGCTAAAAATATAAATACTTTACAGTAAAAACAAACAAATTAATGCTTTAGGGGAAGGAGAACTTTGGAGACCCTCTCAAGTCTCAGAGAACTTCTGAGGTAGAGCTATGCTGTGCCCAGCAATCTCTTCTTTCCCCTCACATGCTGGCCATGACACAAGTGACATTCTGCTAACATTTCTTGTCCATAAATCATCAAAAATATTTTAAAATAGCATCAATTTCTCTTTTGGTTTAAAACTGCAGAAATGTTTAGAACTGCACATGTTTGCTACTTATCTGTGGAGAAGATGATTTGAGGGATTAGTGAGCATATGGCCTATGGTATTTGGCTTTCAAATGTAAATCATTTTACTCAGTCTTTGAAGGTCCTAGCTAACCTAAGTCTTTATCTAATTCTATGAAAATTTCTAATTCTAAGTAAAATCCAAGACTATCTGTACAACTTATCAATAATCATTACATTTACAAAGCTGTTGAATTGTGGAAGACCTCAGGATTTGTGCTCTTCTGCACTTGTTAGTAGGGCCTGTACTCTGTGTCCCTGGACTTGCTGAATCTGTGTGTACCCAAACCAAAGCACCGCACCGTCATGTGATCTCCTGACTACTTCAGCCTAGGGCTGACTTAGTACTCAGGTCTGGACCACGGCCCAGGCAGGCAGCACTCACCTGCAAACCCAGACTGTCTGGGTCAGTTCCAGCCACCAGGCTGAAGTCTGAGTCCCTCATACATCGTGCAAAAATGCTCAGTTAGCAGAATTTAGTGGTAGCTTATTTAGGTGGCACTTAGCAGAAATCTTTCTAACTTGCCACTTTGCAGAGGGGCTGGTGTTGACAGATGGAAAATCATCCAACAAATTCAGAACAAAAAGTATAATGCATGGTTTCTTCTGGTGCTGGCTTTTACAAATCAGAGCCAAAGACTGCCACAGTGATGGGAAATATGGGTTAGGAAAATACATCTAGAGCTGGGTATTTGAGGGCTAGCTGGAGTCTGAATGAGCTCCATGCTACTGCATAAGCACTGGGGGAGCTGATGCTCAATGGAGGGCAGTGGCCCAGCTCCATAAATCTGTCTCTAAAGGTTGTGCTGGGATACAGCTGCCTGGGCTTGTGGCAATGTCTTCCTTGCAGAAATCACAAAGACTTGTAGCAGTGTGGGTTTTTTTACTAACAGCACAATTTCTCTTTCACTTATGCAGAACAATTCCAGTTTCCTACTCTGTATTTAGCAAACCATGGGAGGATCAGGCCCCAGAGGGGCTGAGGCGCCCACCTGCCACTTCAACTACCTGAATTCAGCCCTCAAATCTCCACGCGGCTTTTCCAGCACACCTGCCTGGGGAGGCACTGGAGCTGTCTGCCTGCCTAAATTACTGCCTCTCAGCATGTCATAACTACTGAAGTGTGGATATGTCCATGCTGTTACATGTTTAAGCCCTTCTTAAACAAGCTATTAGCAGATCTACATTGCCTGCAGGTCTGCTTCTCTAGGTGTTTTCTGTTCATGCTGTCACAGGGTCTGACACACAGTGTTCCTGGCAAAGGTGTTTCCTCATGATTCACCTAACAAGTGAAACCTGTGGAAGACACAAGAATCTTGCCACCACCTTCCCCAAAAGGGACATTCAGTATATGTAGAATAAATAATAACACTACCCTCTTCTCATGAAAAGGGGCTGACTTGGTTTTAGGTCCTCTGCTGAGGAAAAGGCACATGCTGATGAATATTGAGAGGTAAATGCATCCAGCCAGCAGAGTTAGGTCCCACCTGCCCCAGAGTCTTGCTTTGTCCCCTAGCATCTTCCGCTGGCTTCACAATCAGCATTTCAGCTTCCAGAAGGCCCACAGGACTGCATACACAGTGTCTGACAAGATATCCAGGTACTGATTGGGAGTAGTGGATCTCCTTTGCTGTTAGTGCAGGACATGAGAGAAAATGTGGTCAGGGAGAGCTGGGGGAGCACAGAACACCCCTGACAGCCTGAGTTAGAAATCTGAAATGCATGCTTTGCAAGAGACAGGTTTCCTTCCTGAAACACTGGAATAAAGACCTCCTTAGCAAAGGATTGCATTTAATACAGGTACTTTGATAAGGCTGTGGTGCATACACCATAATAAGGTAATGCAGCCTTTTGTGTGTACATGTGTGTGACAGTTCCCTCAGTGCACTGTGGCTGAGCCTTTAAAAAGGCCCATTGCAATTCCTTTAACCCAGATGAAGTTATAATAGTGTTAATAGAAAATTTCCCTGCAGTTTTTTTCCCAGGTAGCAGCAGACAGGGGTAGCATATCACCAATTTTCTATCTTGAAAGAAAATATTCCTTCTTTTCCAAATCAAAATCAGGACTTTCTTTCCCCCTCCTTTATCTTCTTTAGGAACAGGCTCGTGCAAAGAAGTTTTTGAGATATTTGGATTTTGCAGGCTGATTCAGGCCCATTATGGGGCCTCCTGAGAGGAGTTTCTCTTAAGCATCTCATAAAAATCTTGTCAAGGTTTTGGTATGTGGGTGAGTTTCCTGTCTCAACTGAGTTCCCCTTTTTCCTCTTCTCCTTTCTGGGTTTATAGCATATTACCTAAAAAGATGCTGTTTGCTTTACTTTTTTAATGTTCTGCACTATGTGTGACATGAGTGTGCACAGCACTCAGGCCTAAACTGCAAATCAGGTGCCCTCAGGTACTTGTTTGTGCAAATACTGAGGGCATTCACACCTGGAGAATATTTTTCATGCTGAAGACAGACACATGCATGTTTCTGGGAAGACTGGCCATTCATCTTTTCCAAACTGTTGATAACATGCATCAAAAGGTTTTAATCTATGTTTACTGAGCCACTGTCCCACAAATTACTTTTAGGTTAGTATAGGTATTGTCCATACAGTCTTAGGGCTTTCTGTATGGAAGGAACCCTGGCCTTGCCCATGGGTGTTATATGACTAGATGTACTTGAGATGTTGGGTTAACCTTCAAAGAAACTGGACTAAAATCTTGGAACTGTTTTCATTACAGCCTTCACCTGGACTGGCATCACAGCCACACGCAATAAACAAGAGCCCTGTCCACTAAAACTTTTCAGGCTTTATGTTTTAATGAAGTTTTGAGTTTATCCACTAGTTTTTGGTGAAAATCTACTTTGAAAAAATTACACTGTAAGTGCCTTCATGTTTGTGGGTTTCCCCTTCCCTTGATCATATTTAATTTTGTTCTGTTTTCTTTACTAATTTTGCCAAAACTAACTTATGAAGACTTTGGTTTGCTTTACTCACAGGTTTCCACTTCTAACATGTGATTTTTAAAGGTTTTAAAATTTGGACTCAAGAATAAATGTCTCAAGTTTTCAGAGCCAGAGAAATTTGCTTTAGTGAGATGGTGTATTGCACCTGTATCAGCTTAGTGGCACACAACATCTGTCAGGAATTTTTCATTAGAGTTTTCTCATTTTATTTTCATTCAGACATCAGAATGAGAGCCTAGCCAAGAACTTAAAAGACCAATTAAGCTTTAAATAATTTTACTAATAATACTAAGGAGAAACGGACTGCATAAAGGATTTGCTTGCTGTGCACTTGGCCAGTGTGAATGCTCAACCATTATTACCAAAATCCTTCGTACTTGTGATCAACAAAAAAATTGAATTTTATCTGAATTAGGCATGGGTTTAAACTATGACCTGAAAGAAAATGTGCCACTTTATTAAAGCTGTAGACATGGCTCATATATCTGAGAATCATATTTTACCAGCATTTTAAATCACAGACATATTTGGTGATACATGCTGATATCCTTATGTGCTCTGAAGATGAACCACGTACACTATTTTGTGTGCTCAGAGATGTCCTGCTCACCACACTTGTTATTTGTTTGTGACCTAAGCACGGTTTCATGTAGGCAAAACTAGTGGTTTCTCCTGTTGCTGCCATTTTAGCAGGGATGAGTCCCTTTAATACACAAATTAAGTGAAATCAGCTTAATTACATTCTATTTGCCCAGTCTGACCAAGCCTAATGAAACGATTTGACATGTAGGCAGGGCTGTCCATTCTGAACCTCTAATTTCTTCCCATATGCTGCTCTGCCAAAGCTTTTACTTGTATTGGGAAGGCAAAACCAGACAACAAACAGAGACTGCAATGGTGAGAGAAACTCAGGAACAGGGTCTGCATTTGACAGCTTAAATGAGCTGAAGGCAGGGAACACCTGAAGATACCTTCTCATGCCATTTAAAGGCATGTCTGTTGATTGAATCTGAGGCATTTGGAGGGAAGATGCAGATCCATAAAATGTGCTCACAGCCTGTCAGAGTCAGGCTCCTGGCAGAGCAGTGAAGCAATTCCTTCATCCTGACCATGAGCAAGGCAAGCACACATATGTCTCCCTGATGGAGTAATATAGCTATAGGCACAGCCTGCTGCTAAGCTGGAAGCTGCAAATACCTTGGTCTCTGATGGAGTGGTATCTCACTCCTTTCTTTAAGCTACCACATGGGAAGACCATGCAGGTTGTGTGTGTCAGCCCTGGTTAGTCTCTTTTCTCCGGACCTCCATGGTGCTATTTTCTGGCATAAGGACACAAAAGAGATAGGGAAATGGATATACTTCAGCCCATCCTTCTGCCATTCTTATGCCAGGTAGTACTTTCCAAAGAGCTGCTTGAGGAGTATCTAAGTAATTTTGCCATGATTGGTAGGAACTGCATGATCAGCTAAAGCCAATTGGGAGGAAAAATGAGAGAAGCAGGTGATGACCAGAGCCAAATGAGAAATCACTCATGCCAGAGCCATGCCTGTGCCCAAGCAGCTCAGCATCCCTTTGGGCTGGACACAACCCTGTATTCATTCAGGAGAGGTAAGAGGACTGAGGCACACAGTAGGAGCCGGCCGTATCTCTACAGCTACTGTGCCAGCATGTAAACTCTCTCCAAACAGCCTGCTGAGACTCCAACTGCACCTCTCTTCTCTCATTCCAGAGCCCGTGATTTGCCTCACCCTTTGCCTCCTGGTTCAGCCATCTGTAGTGTCTGGTGGAGGAAGCCTCAGACTGCTCCTTCAGCTGCTTAGTCCCTTCTTATGTCAGCTGTCCAGTCACCTGTACCTCCAGAGCATTGTTCAGCAGCATCTCCCTGCTTTTTGGGTGCCTTTTCTCCTTTGAGGCAGCCAGAGGCGATCTGCAAAATATTCCCCTTCTTGTCTTTCACTGTGATTGACAATCATTTCTCTTCAGCCTGTCGTTATTGTGGTGGTTTTTAATTTAATTTTACACCATCACAAAGTAGTTAACACTGGGAGGGACCTCCCATGACCATCAGGGTCAACCCCCACCCTTGCTCAAAGCAGAGTCAGCTAAAGTAGGTTGCTCAGTGAGCTTTTGATGTGGATGGAGACTCCACAACCACTCTGAAAAACCTGTGCCAATGTATGATCACTCCTACAGTAATATTTTTTTCTTATGTTGAAATGGAATTCCTTGTATTTTAGTGTCTGCCCATTGTCTTTTCAATGGGTACCACCACAGTGCCTGCTTATGGCATGAGTATTTTAGGAACCCCATTTCCTTTTTTGAATTTCCTAAATTTCTTGTTGTCTCATTTCTTCAGCATGTCAAAGTCTCCCAGAATGGCACCAAAACCATCTGGTACGTCAACCACTCCTGCTGGTATTTTACAAACTTGCTGATGGTGCAGTCTGCCTCATTATCTAGGTCATTAATGAAGAACAATCACATGTTTCAAATGCTGATAGCTGCAAGCTCATTTTCTCCTTTGAGCATTTTATTTATGAATATCCTATTTGCAGAGAGTAAATCCAAAAGATTCTTCATTATTCACCTTTGTGTTTTCGGTGCAACATAAAGCCATTTAATTATTAAGTGAATCATATACCAATCAAATATGTAACAGAATATTTCCAAGAAAGTAGTTTTGTTTTCAGGATGAACCTCATTGAAAAACATCTAGAGGAACACTGGGACTTATTTTTGACTAAAGTTTCTCTACAGAAGCAGTCTGTTTTCTAAAGAGGTTTTTGTGGCTAAAACACAGAACAAACATATGAAAAAAGAACAGAGACTACATTAAAGGATACTCCCTGGCCCTGAAGTAAAACCTGGAAATGCTGGAAATAGGATGTTCCTGCACAAAAAAAAAATATGCATACATACATATTATATATATATATATATATATATATATAAAATGTATGTATAGGAAGTGAAAAAAAAAATTATATCTTCCTTTTCCATCCAGCAAGAGCACAGCCTAGCTCTGGTGACTGCTGAGTATTGTACATGTTTTCATGCTAAATAGCTTCACTCTGTTGATGCAAATGTGTGCAAAAGACAAGAGACAGATGTGAGGTGAGGTAATTACAGTTTCATATGCAGACAGACTTTTAAAACTTCCAGTGTAAGAGGTAGAACAGCAGCTAGAGTTTGCACCAAGAGCTCCTGTCCTCTTTCCTAGCAGGAAACAAGGTCCAAAATGTCCCTGAGAATGTTGGTCCTTGTTTCTATCCTGCCACAAGTGTCTCTTTTTTGTCCTGTGTTTTGTCATACTCATTATCCTTCTCAATCCCGAGTGAAAATGGGGCAAAACATAACTCTTGTTTGTTCCTTTTTCGTGTTCCCAGGCTGTGTTCCTGTTTGATTAGTGGTGTTTCCTTTTTCCTGTCCTTTGTTTATTGCTATAACACATTTCCTGTTTATTGGTTTATAGTAACCAGGCAAAAATAATGTTGTTTAGATCTCTGTCTTGGAAGGGCTGGAGGTTCAATGACACATAGCATTTGAATCTTACATGCATTCCCAATATCTTAGCTTCCTTCTCTTCTACTTTTCTCCCCCACACTTCCCAATTGTGCTCCCTTTGTCATCACACACCCCATCTTTGTTTTTCACTCACCCCATAACCCTTCACTCACCCCATCTTTTTATTTCTGGCAGTGGAAACCTAAGTATTTGGCAAGAAGGAGGGAAAGAACCACAAAAATGGCCCGTGGTGCAGCCAGTGTAAACATAAGCTGCACAGTGGCAAACCCTCTTGCTCCACCAGCCCTGGCAAGAGAAGCAAAGTTGGACACTGTGTTCCAGTGGCAGGACACGTGCAGGGAAAGCCAAGCAACTGAGTGAAACCGAGACCATTGCTGGGCATCCACCAAAAGCTGGATTAAAAATTCTAGTTCTAAATAAACCAGAAGTATTGCCTTTGCTTCCTCTTGGTTTGAGGTCATTTAGAGTTTGCAATTTCAAACTTCTTGTTATCATAATGAGGACTTGCTTTTACATCACTATTTTCTTTTTTAGCAAAAGCTCATGTTCACAGGTAGCAGATCAGCATCTGGAGCTTTAAAAGACCAGGACAATACAGATTTTGCACCAAATACCAGAGGACCCCACAAGCAGAGTGCCCAGCCTGTCTTTAGCACAGTGGGATGCCACTGTTGATTCTGTCCCTGCTATTGCCATGAATTTGCTAGAAGTTTGGAAGCAAGTCTTGGTTTCTTCAAATATCAGGGTCTTCTTTTGCCAGTCACACCAGCAGCCCCCAAATATACACAGGCAGAGAAACTGGAGATCTTTAGGCCTGCCAGAGACATTTCTTACAAATATTCAGGGCACAGTTGCCTTAATAATTAATGTAAATATACAGAATGCACCTCCATACCTAGCCCTGACAGGGCAGTGCATTATAGGAAAATAAATTAATGTCTTCAGGCCCAGCATAAAGGTAATTCCATCCACCCCCAGACAGTTTCACCATGGACTTCAAAGCCAGAGACCAACAAGTTGTGGCCTTCTGTCATTAGGAGCCTTTTGGTGACCACTGGCAAGTTGCTGATTGCTACTGCTCTTATGGCCTTGGACACCACAGGCAGCTTCCCACTGCTGCAGAGTCCTAGAGGGCACCTTCCACTATACCCTGCTGCTCCTCTTTCACTCCAGGCTTCAACCTGACAGCAGATTCCTGGCTGGTCCGGAGATTGTAATGAAGGATTTTGCAGCCTGAAGGTTAGAACTGGAGAGCTGCATAATGTTTAGCAACGAACTTGACGTTTCCTTGCAAGAAATGAGACCTCATAACCAGAAGGCTTAGTTTGCAAAGTGATGTCAGGAGCATAATTTTCATTTTTAATGGCTGTAAAAATAGCTTTCCTTCTTGGTAACCACTTACAGTCTGTATAAACAAACCTATTAGCAGTTTAGAGCATGTAGAAAGAATTATGTCTGTCCAAAAGGTGAAGAAGATGCCCTAAAGACAGAATTTAGATCAGGTGAGACAAGGAAGGACTGTACCAAGGAAAAGACTAACCATTCTATGGGAGCTTTTGTTATTCAAACATTCAAGGAAACATTTCAAAGGGCTTGGAGAAGCCAACTGCTTGGAACCTAAGCATGCTGCAGGTCCTTTTTGGGTGTAAGTCACACCAGAGTGCCAAAAAAATATTTCTCAATTAATAACCTGACTCCAGCATGTGGAGTTTCACACTGACAAAAACCAGCTGCAGCATGCAATGTCATGTAACAATTCCTCCGACTAAAGTAACTGAAGGTGCTGGAAGGCTCTTGACACCATTGTCAAGCTTTTGTACTTGCAAGTCACCTAAATTAGCAACTTCAGTTACCTTTTCTAAAGAAGTTTTCTGTTCATGTGCTTATTTGCTAAGATAATGATGTTAACCATTTAGGTGCCTAATTACAAACTAAAGGGTCTAGCTTGAGGTGTAAAATGTCCTAAGTTCCTTGACAGAGCTTACAGTCAAGCACTGAAAGAAGGGTGACTGCAATCCCGAGCAGTGCATTCCTATCACTCGACTGGATATTTGAGAATACAATAAAAAATATAATTGTGGGGTAATAAATTCTTGCTTTGAGTGTTTTCATTTTCATAAGTGTTCTTGTCTTGAGTGTTTTCACAGGCATTGATTTCCCTTAGGTAAAAATATATGCACCAGAGTCACATCTACATTTTTGTCGAAGTGTTGCCACCCTCTGTTTTCCAATAAGTTTTTATGCATTTGTTTAATGATATGTAATTTGTAGCAAGTTTTATGCTTCAAAGAAACACATAAAATTCTGTTTATTATCCCATTCTTTATTTGTCACCGAGTTCAGTTTGTCCCACCATGGCACTGAATAGCCATTTGCTAACAACTTAGAAGATAATCACCAGTTTCATCTCCAAGACTTAAAATAGTTCAGGGTGGTGCTTGTGAGTTTTTGCATACACATGCATACCCTTCCCCTGCCCCCAAACAAGCCACAGTTAACCACAGACAAATCTCCACATATCTAAATACTATTTGTCCTCGCACAACAGTGGGAATATGTCCTGAGTCACCCCAGCACGCTCTTTTTCTTTTTTTCTGGAACCATACAATTAGCATCTGTTTTTAGTACTTAGCGTTCGGACTGAAGGGGACACAGAGAAGTCCCTGTTGTTAGCTGTTGCTATGCACTAGTCGGTAGCAGTGTGTAAAACTGCAGACAGCAGAAAGAACTACACAGCTCACTCTTCCAAATACATCCCCACATTTTTTACCTATTAGCCTCCTTTTCTCTTGGCAGAAATAAACCTTTTTGCAGATGGAGAGTTAGGAGCCCAAGAAGAGGGCCCAGCACTGCTCTGTCTATAAGCCGTGGATGGCAGGAGAGCAGAGAAGGTGTTAGAAGACACAATATTTGTATGTTTTATCCCCTCACAGTTAGATACTATAAACTTAGGGCTTTGGTTCCCCAAAGAAGAAAGGAACCCATCACCTCCACCCCCACACAGAGGGAACACACTTTACAGAAATATTTGGTTTTATTTCTTAATTTTATTTCCATTCCCACTTGTAATGCACCTGAGCATCACTGTAGGCAGGGTGCCACAAGATAATAAATTGGAAACATTATTGTGCTTGAGAATGTTCCGATTTTAGCTGATGCTTGTTTCAGACATGTTTCAGAGGTCCTGTTAATTGAAAGCTGTCGTAGGCTACATTGCTTATGCTTACTGCTGTGTATAAGTTATTATATTTTTTGAATTAGCTATTGTTGTCTTAATGTCCTCCTTTTGTAAGATTTCATACACTTTATTTTTGTATAGTTTGAAGATTTAGCTGTTCAGAGATGTCTGAAGTAAATGGTATAATTTTATAATGCATACTGTTATACTAACTCTGAGCACTCTGAGCTGGTAATGTTTTGCTATAGTTTACAGGGTTGCACAGAAGACATGAATGAGGATGAGGAGAAAAGTATCATCTTAGGAAATGGACACATATCACCCCATTTTAAGGTCAATATTTTGATACTATCTACAAGGGACTCCAGAACTAAGATACAGCTCTGACATTGCATCTAGTTATCACCTAAAACTCAATTCTGTTCACATTAGTTATGAATTGCAAAATTCAGATTAAAGAACTCCTACCATCATTTGCTGGTTTCCATCTAGGTTCCTTGAACAAGTATGGCTCAGGTGGCTGAGACATTTGTGCACCTCATTTCTTTACGAAATCAAGCACATCATGTGAATGTTTCAGTGTGGGAACACAGTCACAAACATTCTGCAATCCAATGAGCCCCAGCTCAATGAGAGGTTCTTCCTGAGAGAGATGAGCAGTGAGTCATGCCCAGAAGTAATGTGTGCGTAGAGTGTGGCTGTGAAAGGGAAGAAACAATAGCAGAGTGGGGAGCATGGAGCCAGACACTGTGCTTTGACATGGTTCCTTGGTGCTGCAAGCAGCCACAGAGACTTTAGCATTTGTGCCTTGGAACTGACAGGTCCTGGGGAACAAGCTGGATGTATAGTTTGGTGAAGATCTGGCTGAAATCTGTAAGCCAGTTTGCATACTTAAAATGGGACATAATCTTACAATTCTGCAATGTGTGCTAAAGAACAGGAAGGATTAGTTTTTAAAGTACCACGTCTTTCCCTTCATGACATCCAATGCAATACTTTTCAACTATGCAACCACTACGACCTTAACAATGTACCAGTGGCAGATGAGTTTACATTTTTTCTACTCTTCCAGTCAGATACAAGAGGAAGTGTTTGTGTATTTGACTACATATCCTTTTTGAGAGGACAAGCTATTTGCTGTCAAACTACATTAGCAGTTAGATAAGATGGCATGTCCATGATTCTCTGAACATTTGACCATGGAAATTGTGAAACATTAATTCCTAAGTCTATGACTTTGGGCCAACTGGGCTTGTCTCAAACATATGTGCAAATTCACATGGACTAGTCTTCTGCATGTCTTGTGACAGGAGAGACATAATCATAGAGCTTCTCAGGAGCTTCTCATTCCTATTGCTGTGTGAAAATATGAGAAATCAAGGTCATTTTCCATTCCTTCAGTGGACTCCTCCCTCACAGGTTGCTATGATTTTCATTGAAAATATGCTGTGTGATTACACCATGTCAAAAAGAAAGATGTTGCCTGTAAATTTTATGACCCACAATTATATTACGGGTCTACCTTGTTCCAGTTTTCTGCTGAATTCCAAAGAAGAGAATCAGAAACTGCATGCTGGAGAATCGTCAGACCCCATTCTGGAATATATTACATGTGGTTTGCTGCTAGGCTTTAGGATTTGACTGTTCCGGATTTGATACCAACCTCAGGGTCCGATACTGAGCTCTATCGTGGTGTCCAATCACGTCGGCATTAGTAGGACTCTGCAGTTTATTCAATGCATTCAATGAAAATTTTTCCAACCAGTAGTGCAAGAGAGAAATGCAGCTTAACAGGAGTGTTTCAGCAATCTTAGAGCCTGTAATGTGGTGACTTTTATGTTGCAGATGGAACCTGGCACAGCAGGTGGATATTCATGTCAAGCAGTGATTGCAATCTCAATAGCAATTACCTGCAATTTCAGTATGATTGGAACTCATTTCATACAAGATTTCAAAGGATTCAAGATTGGTTGCCAATAAAATGTATCCTCTATCTCCTGCAGATATGGCCTAACTTCAAAACTGTTTATATTAAGGTAATTTTGTTATCCCATTTATCTGAAGAATCCTTCCCAGAGAAGCTTAGCATAGCAAAGCTACAAGCAACTATCTATTATTTAGGCGGTTCAGAAGATCATTGTTACCAAGAAAAAGCTTAGTGTTGACCCTGCTAATTAATAGCCATATTTCTAAAGATCAAAGAATGGAACCTGATCAGGAACAGCTGCTGTTATGTATGGTTATTTACATTTTCCTGTCTGATGTCCTAACATGCTTTTAATGATTTATCTTCCTTTTGCAGAGGGTAATTCCATCATTTTATGAAAGAAAATCAGTGTGTGTTCCTGGCAGATGACTGCATACCTAAGATTGTGTGGCTCTTGCTCTGTACATGGAATTTTCCCCAGTGTGAATAGGAATTTCATACAAAGTGTGTGACCAAAGTCCAAGAATGGAGAAATCCTGCTGTCCTCAGGGATCTTTTCCTGGGAGTGATGGGATGCAAGTGGTACTCCACTGGGCAAAAGGGCTAAAAGACTCAGCCATAAGACTGGAGAGCACTTGTAAGAGGTTTCCACCTTTCCCCTTCCTGCAAGGGTTAAGTTGCAGACATTTGTGTTG
The DNA here is from genome assembly GCA_013400235.1 of Oriolus oriolus. Lineage (NCBI taxonomy): Eukaryota > Metazoa > Chordata > Aves > Passeriformes > Corvidae > Oriolus > Oriolus oriolus. The sequence goes on from VXBT01003025.1 coordinate 588,484, forward strand.
CATGTCCCTACTCTCCACATTTGGGTGTCTGCAGAAACATCTGATATTCCAGGTGCTTCAGGACAGTAGGTGCTGTTGGTAAGCCAGACTGGAGAGATGACTTGATATGACGTGCCCAAGCAGTAAGAACCTCTTTTCACTGTGTTTTTGCCAGTAATCCAAGTTCAGACACCCAACTCCATTAAGGAAAAGTAAATGGTACTTAAGTGGAAACTGGACAAAGAATATGTGTTGGTGAAATCTAAGCTCAGTTTCCATTTAGAGAATCTGAAAATAATGTCCACAAACTTAGTTTTAAAAATATGGTAGTTGATATGCAAATAGCTCAGTGAGAAGGCAGAAAGATGACAGAAATTATGGCAGGAGAGTAGAAGGGAGAGAACAGATTGGGAGAGGAAAAATATCTTACTCTAGTAAATCTAAAGCTAGATTTTGTGTGCATGCATATCCTGAATATACGCCACCCACCCATGACACATGGACTTTGGAAGGGTGTTATTCTACCCCTTATACATAGAACTGGCTTTCCCTGTAACTAAGAAAACATTTATTTTAAAAATTGAATCAACCCTGAGTAAAACATGGGTTTCAGTTACAGGAAGAATAGGTTCATGAACTCCAGATAGATTTCTGAACTCTGCCATCTTAAAAAAAATAAAAATCGCCTGTCTGCTAAACTCTTAAGCTCCAGGAAGCTTACCTCTCTCTGGATCACCATGCAAGCTACCCAGTAAGGGGTTTCAAACTGCACAGGAGGCAAAATAGCTATTAATACTAACTATTAACCAATACAAAAAAAAAAAATTTAAAAAAAGGACAATGGTTACTGTGACAGACCCAGGTAACAGAGTTACAGCATTCTTCTGTGCTAAGGCAGAAGTAGTTCTAAGCATAGCATCCAAAAATGTATGATATTCTAGAGAACTATTAATGCTAACTTGGGACTTGTTCAAGTCTTGCAAAGAGGAATTAAGAAAGCTCTTCCATTCTTTTTGTTCCTTTGAAATGCCTTACGATCAAGATTTGTAGTCCCAATGCAGTTACCTCTCCCTCACTCCCCATGAATAAAAGGTTTTGCCAACCAACGTAACCTGTTGGCCACTGCTGAACCTCTGCAGCAGCTGGGGCATGGTGTGCACCCCTGGGATGGTTGGGGAAGACTTCAGCACCTTCAAGAGCCATTGGTGGTCCTGCTCTGGCAGGGCAATGTTAACAAAACAGTCTCCAGATAAGCAAGTGGGCAAGATGTCTTCACAATGAGTATCTGACCTTCGCAGTATTCCTTTCCATACCATTGTTTGCAGGTGCAGCTTATGTTTTCCCTGTTGAGTGAGGCTATTTCTGTGACATGCTCTTGCTTCTATATGTCTGCATGGCAGTTCTTGGGTTGGGGTAGTCACTGATTCATGAGGGTTTAGTTCATAGATATATTTTACTTCTGCTGAAGGTTTTGCAGCTTTCTAAAGACCCATGTCTACATATGCAACTGCTATTAACCATTTTATGGGTTAAGTTGCAATGTAAACCAAAAATAAACATAATTTTAATCTCCTATGTTTTTTACATTATTGCAGCCTCACAAATTCAAAGCCTTGAGTGACTTGAACTCTTGCTTCAAGTCTATATAAATTAAAATATAGAGTTAGTAACTCTGATTTTCGTTCAATTAATTTGGGTTGCACCTGAGAATAAGAAAGAATAAGAAGCTTTGCCCACTACATATGGAACTTCCATTTATTGTAAAGGGGGTTTTTTAGCTTTCCTCCAAACCCTGAGATATGACTTTCGACTAATTCAATTCTTCCACCTCTTACCTGCCCAGACATTCAAGGTACACATAGCTTGATGATACATCGGTTTGACTTGGGCATGAGCAAGCAATTGTTCAGCTGGTCATATCCAAGAATGTCTGGCACTTTCAGCATTATTTATGCCTACGAATTCAAACTGCAGCTGCGAATTCAGCAGCTGTGGCTTCCCTGCATGGCGAGACCCATCTCCTGTGTATATAGAGGGACCTCAGGAGGTCTGCCACGTTCAAGAACAAGTCTGTTCTGTTTGTTGTGGATGTTTACGTGACTAGATATACTCTGCTGAAATGTACTTGAAAAATATCCATGGCATGTGCTTCATCCCAACCACTCATTCCCTTTCCTTGACCTGCCCTTTGTGGAGAGCATGGAATGTTAAACATTTCTTGTTGGTCTGCCCAGCCTCTGCTTTATTTACACTTACTCTCCCATTCCCTTATGCTGGGGCACCTTTTAGGATATTTTCTTTCCTGCTCAGTGTAATGGAGTGCTGGTAGGGCAGATTCTTCAGCAGTAAGGAAGCGGACCTTGGCCATTAAGGCTGGAGCCTGCACCCACTGAAGCTGCGTGCAGAGCCAGAAGTAAGAAATAGTAATGAAAATTAAGGATTAAATAACGCTTTGTGGCTTGCCGAGCAACACATCCCTTTTCCTGCTGCTCTGAGAAGAAGTATTTATAAAACAGTAGGTAAAAATCACTTCTGCTAAAACATTTCTTCTCAATGTAAACAAATTTTGGGCTCCTGCAACCCTCTAGTTCAGTAGTCACAGAGCCATCTCTGCTGCATTTAGCAGAGATTACATAGTAAAGAATAATCCTTACAGCACAACAGTCAAGAGCCTACACTTTCAGTCAAACTAGTTTATAGATTTTATTTTTAACTATTATAGCAAATCTAAACTGCCTGGACACTTACATAAAAGTCAGCCAGATTTATTCCAGTTTCAGCAAGACCATTCAGAAGCTACCTTAAAATAAAATAAAGCAAAATAAAACTCTGTGCCACTTTTAAAATCAAATTTGTCTGTAGAAAATCTTGTAGATATGTGAGACAGGTAAAGAATCAGGTGGAAGCTTTTGGACAGGAAACAGCACAGTGCCCATCACTGAGAAATTCCCAGTTAAATAAGAATTTGACTCTTCCCACAGACTTCATCTATTGCCTCAGAATTTACCTACTTTTAAAGCTGTGTCACCTTATGTCACCTCTTTGCGAGGTGACATTCATACTGGTAATGCCAGAGCTGCCATATATGTTGTTTATCTCCAGCTTCAAATGCTATGTATTTTAAAAGCAGCTACCATTTTTCCTTCTTCTGAGTTACCCTTTCCATTAAGAGCAAAGGAAAGAAGAAAACTGTTTTTAGTAATGAGGTTCCAGTAGAACAGCAATTTTAAAGGGGAATCCATAGGAAAGTATGGAGAAGCTTACAAAACTTTTTAAAAGCACTTTTCTCAATGTAAGTCATGTTACGTGTGAGCTTCAGTCAGCCCACCATGACGGTCTCTCATACAGAATGTACAAGATGAAAAGTGTTGGTGCTGTATGGGTTCTAGTCACATCTGAATTGCATTTGAAAATTCATACTCAAGCCTAAAACAGTGACTGCTGGTAGTGGTTGTTATCCTTATTTATTTTTGATAGAGACAGCTTGCAGATCAAAGCCCTCCTGCTGGAAGTAAATAGCCAACTGACATAGGAGCAGGGGTAGAAATGGCCCTAACTTTGTCTCTGCTGTGTCAAAATTATGTACTTTACATATTAAGAAGTCTTCAGCCTAGCCCCTTCTCTGCATTAAATGTTCTGTGTGCCACTGACTTTACAGCAGATCAAACATTACTTTTTCAAAGGAAGTCCCTGGCTCTAGTTTTGAATAGTGTGTAGTAAGTACAAATGCCTCTGAATGACCTGATTTACAGAACATGTGGAAAATGCTAACATTCAACCTTCCAGCCACAACCAGGAGACTAATTCAGCGCTTCTGCAAGTGTAGTGTTTAGCTGTGGAATTCAACATCCAGCTCAAGACCTAAGATTTTCAGTTGTGTTTACTAGCTTGGTAATATGGATCAAAGAGAGGCCAACATGCCAGTGTCACAGTAGCTTAGTATGTTCAGGTCTGAGATACTGCCTCTCTGCCTCGAGTGGTCATGAGGTTTAGATGCAGCTGGCAACTGCCTGCTGAGCTCTGACCTGAGCCTGAATACAGCAAGTCTGTACCTAAAATCCTAACCAAGCCGCGGTGTGTTTCTTGGTGATAACAGAGACATTTGCCTGCAGTGAGAGATGTAAAGCAGATCCATAGATTCCTCATCCTTTCATCTACAAAGCAGGATAAGAAGGATCTTGGCAATGGCAAAGGGCTGCACAGTTAATTCATTCATGCGTGCCAGAGGAAAGTCTGAAGGAAAGGAAAAAAAATCTGAAAGATCTGGCCAAAAAATATGTGCCATCATATTTTTTATTGCTGCTGAACAGGCAATTAACAACATTTCTTACTAATAAAGCTATCAGTCATGATCTCAGCAATTTGATGAAAATATTCTTTGGGGACATCTGAAAATAACTTTGATTCCAAGTGTTTATCAGGGGAGATGGTAAGAATTCCATGCAAAGCCTATGTTCAAAGCGCTCAGATTCCTTGTGGTTTCTCATCTTCCTGGAGGTAAGCTCATAAGAGAAAAAATGCGTGCCAACTTCTGTGTTTTTGCACAAGCGTACTGTAAGATGATCGGAGAGATTTACTCGCTAAATGCCAAGAAGTTTATTTAAGGTAAGGCTCTGTCCTGCATGGGGGTACCTGAGGCAATGGTGAGGTTGCAGGGCAGCAGCACCCATTACATGAGCAAGGCACAAGAGCAGCCCCAGCACCGCTTCCTTTCCAGCGCTAATGTGAACACAGAAGAGGGGGAATAAGCAAGTAGGTTATGGAAGCCACCTAGGATGTGGGAACTGGGGGCTTAAGCCCCCATTGTGCCATCAGCTTCTATGGTGACCTGGGATAAACCATTCAGCCATTTTGTGTATTGGTTCCAGACTGACCCCAAGTGCACAGTATTTACTGTGTGTCCAAACCTCGTGAAAATTGTGATGTCTGGATGAGTGCTGTGCACTCATCAAGGCTGGTACTGGAAGTCCAGATAATTCCACCTCCACACTCAAAAGAGTGTGCAAATGAGTTAGGAGTGCAAAGGCAGATGTAATGGGGAGAGCAAGAAAACAGAGTTGAATGGCAGCAGAGAAAAGAGTGGAGAAAAGCAAAGTCACTCACTGTCCACCTCAGGCTTGAGGAGGTGTCCCCCATGGCAGGGTGACTCCAGTCACTGTCTTCAGACAAGGACTGGGGCCTTTTATGGAGCAGGTTTATGCAGGAAAACAATGTCTTTTGAACAAACAGCCAAGAGGGAAAGAGCAACTTTAAGATAGATATGGGAATGATACAGGATAGAGATTTAATTGGCTTTATCATGTGTTATGACTCTCACACCTCCTGTTGTCCATGCTGAGAGGCTGGAAGAAGACTGTTTTCAATTGCACAGCTGATGAAAGGAACTAAAATAAGAATTGGAGGGTGGAGGAGAAAAATCCAGACAGACCCAATTCTTCTCACTCCTGCCTAAATCAGGAAACAGATGTAGGCTGGTATGAAAGGGGGAACCCTGCTGTTTATATCATGGTCTCTCTCTTTTTATTATCTGCAGACTGAAGTTTTTGGAAGCCAGTGATTAGGAAGCCTCCGTGACAAGAATGGAACAGTCACCTTAGCTGAAAGCAAATATAACTTTTGCAGCTGATTTGATAACGAGCCTTGGAAAAGGACCCTGAATGACAAATACGAATGACAAAGTATCCATATAATCAACATGAAAGTCACATTATAAATACAGCATTAAACAAGAAAAAGAATTGAAAGAAAGAAAGCAAAGCAAACCTATAGCTCTGGCTTTATATTTGTTTGATAAACAGTTCTTGAAGTGCGACCTGTCTCTTCCGTACTAACAGAGTTTGTACTTTAATTAAAAGGCCACATCCAAAGCAGTCATTGTGAAATCTGAGATACCCAACTTTGTTTACAGAACGATACAATTCTGATAATCCACTTCTATGTCACCACATGCCTTTGAGCTAATAGTTTTTCAGTATTTCACCTTAATAACTATCTTCAAGTAATGGATTTGATCAGTACTGTGTACTGTTATTATTCTTTTTTTCCCAATAGCAACAAACTGTATGAATACACCAATTTCTAGTTCAACACTTACCCCTAAGAGCCCACAAATTGTTCTCCAGACCTTTTAAGGCTAAGTTTATCTGCTGGTGTAGGCTTCTGAGATATTTCCTTCCACTTTGTTTACTTGTACTGCTGCACTTGCACTAGCAGCCTGTCATTCTGCATTATATAAACTTAAGCTTCACCACAAAAATAGCAATACCTGTTCTCTGTCTTTGCAGATCTGACATTTTCCCTAGAACGTTTGCAAATACATTAATATAAATACGAATGTACAAAGGAGGAGGTAAGGAAAGAACACATAAATCTAGTCCTTCCCTGAGGACTGATAGGGGATGGGCCTCAAGACAAAAGCTTATCTGAGCTACAGCTATCCACACCAGGGAAGAATCAAACTGATTTACTTTTAACTGGTTTTGCTTAAAAACTCCTATTAATTTGCAGTTAAAATAAAGCAAATATTATATTTCACTTAAAAAGAAAAAGATTCACAAGCCATTCAAAACTAAGAACAATATCAAAACTGCTGTAATTAAATGGAGTGTAAACCTAACCACTGTGGAGTGATAATAGAAACATTCTTGCCATTGTCTTTTTGAGGTGAACCAGAACAAGGAATGTAAAATTCTCGTCACTTTGAAACATTTGAAATTCGAAGACCAGTGACTGCTCTACAGCTGTTTCACATGAATTCATTTCACTTTGTGATTAGTCATTTCACAATTTCTTGTATGCGTTTTTGAATAATTAGACACCAAATAGATGGGAACAGTCTAGTGAGGAAATTTCTTTGCAGTTCTATACACAGAATGAACAGAGTCATACTTGTCTTCCTGTGCTTACTGAAATTAAAATACAAAAGGAAACAAAAATATTTTGCAAACAAAAATTTAGGAAGGAAAGATGAAGTGATTAGATTGCTAGTTTTGGAGTTTCTCTAACCTTGTGCATCAGTCAGATTGGTAGGCATACACACCAGGGAAGTGTGTTCTAAAACTGTAGAAATATACTGCAAATCATTCATAGAAAAATCAAGTGATTTAATGTGATTCAGGGTACACAGTTCAATGTGCTTCTTTTCAGAGTTGATAGCTTCTTAATTGCTCTCAACAGTTTAAAACCACATCAGTAAGACAGAGCAAATGTTCCCTTTTTGCCTCTTAGACCTTCACTTTTTTCATTTGTAAAGTATACAACTTCGTAAAAATTTAAAATATAAAATCTTGATAGCAGTCTACTGAAAGATAGACTTTTTGTTCAGGGAATGGTGTCCCATCAAAAGGCGAAACAAGAGCTGCCTCTGAAGAAGGGAATTTGTTATTCAACATATTTGAACCTAATTTCCAACATTAACAGCCTTTTCCCTGCATAAACAGAATCGGGAGTTAATCAAAGAATTTCCAAGTTAAATTCTCAGTTTTCCATATCAATAAAAGCAATTCTTCCAAACCCACAATCTCTATATTTTCACTTTGCGCTGAAAGAGTGAAACTGGTAGCCAAACCTCAATATGCTACATATTCAACAGAATAGCATCCGTTACATGGGTCATAAATTGCCTCTGCAGGAAGAATTTTCCAGCTCAAATGAGCTTCCAACAGCAAAGCACAGGTGTTCCAAAACACTCCTGGGTTTAGATGTGGTTAGAGAATTTTACACATGATAAATCTTAATTATTACTTCAGAAAAACTACCTAGTTTTTACTTCTGAATTACCCATTTGCATTACACCTCCTCATCTCTGTGTACTCACTCTGAAATGCTGCTTTCATTTGCCAACACCGCCGGCCACCCAGGTGACAGAGCATGCTCTGAGACAGAGAGAGAGATCGGGAAAGAGTGTGGGAGTGCACAGCTGGCCATCACCAAAACGAGCACCCGTGATTCATTCTCCAGAGTATGGCACTCAGTTCAGATACCATCGAAATGAAATGCAAATCAGTTTCCCTCTTTAGATATCTAAATCTCCAGATCTCAGTATTTTCACTGTGATACTAGCATCACAGCAAAATGAGGGAAGGTGTTTGCTGCTGCATCAGCATCAGCAGGCAAGGACAGAAGACAGCCAAGAAGAATCGGTGGCCTGGCCTTTGGGACATGCTAAAAAGCAAACTAACATGGCCAGGATTCTTGGAGAGTTTTTAGTGTAGTTACTGACATATGTTGGAGTTTTGAGTCTTTGTTATTGTCACACATGCTACTGGATTTCGCTGGCAGAGTGGACCTACCCATTTAACAACAGTACTTTTCTTTTCCTGCATAGTCATACCAGGAACTGTCATCACCAGAGCTAGAAGTAGAATTCAAGATCTTACTTTGAACATCTCAATCACATTCTTTAACTTTTGTGAGGTTTCCTGGCATTAACAGATACCACAATGTTTGGAAAGAAATTTTTGTGGCACCTTATTGCTGAGTCGGCATTTCAGGCTGGGTTATACTCTTAATCATTTTTTTTGTTGCAAGAAAATGAGCCTCTATCTGTACTTCTACTACCTTGGATTCCACATGTCTTGTCAAATTACCTTCAAATTCACACACTGGAACCATTCAGGTCTCTAAGGTGTAATAATAGCTCAGTAAAAAGCAAAAATTTGTTCAGATGACTGCCCTTTGAGTTCTCAGATCAGAAACAAAAATAGTTAAAATCAGCACTTTTTTAATGTACACAAATATATATTTAGTTTAAAGAGAAAATAAGTTCACGCTGCATGAAATGTTTCAACATGCAAGTTTGAAATGAACTTTTCCTCCTCTCCAGCACATCTGCAGTTCACCACATGCAGACACACAACGTTCGTTTTTGGTGAAACAGAAAAATGCCGTGAAGTAATATGACAGAAATCATAGCCACAAATAGCTTCTGTGGAGTCAGCAGAGCTCTTTGAAAATAGCCCTTCACCATATTTTCTTCTGGGCAAGTTCTGTTGTCTCCCACAAAGACAGCTGCCAAATACCCCACACGCACCAAGCCGCCCTCGTCAGAAAGCCAAGCTCGTGTTTGATGTACCAGCCCTTCTCTGGGTAATCATAATCTGGTTTGACACATTTGTTGATGAACATTTCACAGATAATTTTTTTGTTTTGCTGTTCCCTGGTTTATACCTATTCTAAGACCTTGTGTGACTCCAAGCTATCATCGGATAGAACTCAGCTTTTAACTCTTCTGGATACATGTGCCTTGGCGCAGGGTCAGCCAAGCACCGTGCTCTTTGCATGATTGCCGTGCAAGGGAGAGGCAGGGGCTCACAAAATTTGCTGATCTAGCTACAGACCTGATGAGCAGAAGTAGCATTCATTGTTAAGCAGGTGGTATTACACTCCAATCTTCTACCTTGCATACTTGAAACCATCCATGGTTACATCACGCAGGACAACCTTCTATGGTACCTTTGCTTTTCTTCTCACAGCCCTTCTCTACTGCTCCTTCCATGAGCCTAACCACTCCCAGCCTCTGAACAGGGGAGAAATCTTGCTGAAAGCACTCATCTCCCACAGCACCTCATTCTCCCAGCCTTTCCCTTTTCTTTAATAGAACTTAATAGAAACCCATTTTCTCTAGTTACTGCTGTGTGCAGCACTGCATAATCCCTGCCTTTACAGAGATGTGCCAAGCCCCTGTTCCTAATTGCTGTCACCAGGTGCACCACACTGCTCAGGAAGCAACAGAAAACAGCCCTTTGAAGGACCGAATTGTGATTTTGCCTGTAAGAGTCTTTGTCCAAAAGCACCTTCCAAAAGCAAAACTTTGAGAGAAAAGAGAGAGAGTCAGGGCATCTGCTCAGGATGCAGTGGCCAACTGCTGTAGTGATGATGTGCCAGATGACAGCGCCTTTAGGTAAAGAGCTGCTCTCACAGCTGGAAAAATTGCCTGTACCCTTCTGATTTGCAGTATATCTCCAACTCTCATAGATTACATAAGACTACCTCACCAGTTATATTCCTAGCAAAACTGCAGCTGCTCAGGTATCTTTGTTTCCTCTGCCAGCCTTTTAACTGGCTTTCAGCTCTCCAGTCTGCATTTGAAATGCATGGACCATATCAGAAGTTATTTTTTCAGCTAAATCTAGGATATGCATAGAAGCAGCCAAAGGCTGACTGATTATCCTCTCTTCACAATCTAAAAATAGTGTCTTTCGGACTGAATTTTTCAACCATTAGCATTTTTGTTACAAGAAGACTCTTGCTATTGGTTTGCAGACTGGCCATATACATGTTACCTTGGCTAATAGCCAGTCAAGAGCATATTCTTGGCTAATAACCAGTCAAGACCATATTTTATCCATGTATTCCATAAGTTTTTAATTAAATGACCTCAGCATGCCCACTCTTTGAAGTAGAATCTATCCAACATCATTAAAACTTACTCACATGCTCTTACTTTGTTATTAAATTCTACTGAATACCTATGAAAGTCTTTCATTCTTCACCCTTAGCAAGAATTGTAATTACTTTGCTATTACAAGCAGAATAATTAACAACTTAGTCTGCCAAAATTTGTTTACTTACCCATCCCAGCAGGGTAGCTTCCAGTATTACGCATATTTTCCCAGTTGTCTAGAAATTAAAAAAAAAAAAAAAAGGTATTCTTGAAAACGCTCAGTAGAACCATGTAATTAACAAGAACTTAATTTTTTTGCTTCTTACAATTTAGATAGTACTTTTTTGAATAAGTGCTTTTGGACTTTCCAGTAAAATTGTCAAACACTGCATACTAGTTTGGTTGGTTTTTTTCCTAGGGAGAGTCATTTAACTTGATTTTAGTGCTTAGTAAATGCTGTATTGTTGTCCCTTTGTGACTTAAAGTTCTGATTCATAGCTAATGAAGCATAGTTAAAAGCAAGGCAAAAAGCCAGTTTTTACTGGTAGCTAGGAAATAAAAGCAAATCAAAACATTCTCTGCATTCAGAATTCTTTGAAATTACTTTGACCACTTGTTATGATACACTAGTGCCAGTGAGCCCTACTGGCACAGTGGATGGTGTGCTTGCATGCTCAAGCAAAATTTCCTGTGAGTTGTTGGTTTTAAGCAGAGGTTCGAATGCTGCAGGTATTCAGGCTCTAGGCCTGCAGGCCCAGTTTACATAAGTCTCCAATAACTCTCAGGTATCATCAGACTGAAACAAGCTCACATACCCATTCTAGGAGTTACAAGTAGCATTCAAGTATAATAATCTGTACTCTTCATTTCCACAAATGGATGATGCCTTTTGAATGACTTCTGTTTTCTTCCCACAAATATTGTCCTAAAAAGGTGAAACCATTGCAGGTGAGACAAAACTTCCATTAAGTAAATTATTTTATATTTCTATTGTGCAGGAGAGGTATCATTGTGTATTCTGACTAAATTATCTGCTACAGCGCAGTTGCAGTGACTGTAAGAAACGCAGTTTTCTTTGTGACTGTGAACAGTCCTCTGGAGTAAAATGATCAGTTCATTAAAATGTAAATAGGATTGCAATTGAATATTCTTCAACTTCCTAAAATCCCACTTGGTAGCAGTGTTGATTGAAGTGGGCATTATGTACACTTTTTACTGACTCCCTGCTCCCTGCAGAATCCCGATTAACATTCCTGTGGGCTCCTTTGCCTTGGAGTGGGAGCGCATGGGAGCCTGTTGAAAGCCAAGACACAGATCTGCAGACTAGCAGAAGGATATGTTGCGGGGTTGAACAACAAAATTTCCAGTTAAAAGTCAATGAATACTAGTTTATTGAATTCTATCACATAAAGATTATAGAACACTCTACAATTAGTCCAGCCTTAACCCTTTACCCATCACTTAAAAGAGAAATTTCCAACTTTGCTTTCTTCCCAAAGGCAGTGTTTTTCCTGTTCTCCCAAAAGAATCTCCTCAACCACTCTGATTAATGCTGTTTACTAGAAAACTGTTTCAGGTGCTCCTATATCCTGTCTATCAACAACAACCTGCAGCTGTCACTAGGACATAGCTGTAATTACCCTGCCTCATTAAACAGTGTTCAAGTTCCTGGCAGCAAGACAGTGTAGTTGAATTACCCAGAAATTTGGACTTGGCTGGAAGTCTCCAAACGAGAGACTGGATGCTTGGTTCTTTGTGTTTTCTCTGGAGAGTCATCCACTCTTTGACATTTAAACCGGAGTGGAAACGATACAGAATACAGCTACTAGAATAGTTACTTCACTGCTACAATAATGTGATTTGCTTACTGAGCTGTGGGGCCCTACCCCTCGGCAGAATCTTCTTCCAGGGTTCCTCATCCATCTTTTCAGTGATGGCTTCAGCAGTGGAAGTGGCTTTCACTAGAGCTGGGGTATGTTCACCACTGGCAGTACACTAATTCCTCTGAAGGGGTGCATGAAGTCTGTAGACCAGGGTCTGAGACCTGCAACCTGCTTGTGAACCACAGCTAATTCCCTGTGGGTGTGGCTTGGGGCAGGAGGGCAAACATCTCCATGCAGGCGTTATTGCAGGGCAGCTGAGGAGACTCTGGGCTGGCTGAGCCCATGGCACAGAGTGAGGACTGGCTAGGAGTCCTTGCCCTTCTGCTACCTCTGGGTGCACAGCTGTCCCCACTCAAATCAAAGGTAGGAGTGTCAGCTCTGGATTATTTATAAATACTCCTTGCCACGAGGTTTTGGCTTTATTAACAGGAAACTACATTCCTTTCATTGTAGTTCTTGGATGAGTTTGTTGATACGCATGGAAAAATCCCATCCTTCATGTATGTATGTGGGAGGCATGTTTTACTCTTCCTTAATCTTATTCTGGGCTTTGCTAGTTGCATAGAGGACATACTACGCTAGTACCACCAAAAGATATGTATGATGTGTAAAACACTGAATGGGAAGGGAATAGGAGCTAAAATCTGTTACTACCACAGGCCATCTGCTCAGGTATTGACTCTCAGAATCTTTAAATCTCTTTGATTACACTAAGACCAAGGAATAGCAGCTTCCTTTAATGTCATGTTTTGACCTGTCCCTGGAGGATGGAAGGCATGGTAGTTTGAAACAGCGCTTTGAACTGCACTTGAAGGCTAAATTGTAACACTGACTGACACACTGAGTTGCAGCCCTTAAAAGAAGATGTGATTATCATTACATCTGCAAGTCCTGGCCAAATTCCAGCTTTAGCACTCCAGCTGTGGGGTTACTTTGTTTTATGTGTTCACACAAAGTTCTAGGATTTGTTCTACCTCAGTTATAGATGCTACTAGGAAATTCTTTGGTGCACATTTCACTCTCTGTCATCCAAGATAAACACTTACCAAGGCTTTCATTTCTTATAAATGGGAACAAGTAGTTTGTCTTTTGCCAGAAATGTGATGCTATCAATGTATCACAAAATCTATAAGCTATTCACTCACCCATATGTTCACCAAACACTTTTCAGCTCTATCTGGGCATCCTGGATCTGTCTTAAAGCCATCTGGAATTATATGTTGCCAACTTCTGATCTTCAGTTAAGCACAGTGGCAACTTTCTGAGCTTGTAGTTGCTAAAATGACTAAATTTGGAAACATGGTAAAACTGCACTGAAACAGAGGAGCCTGTTGAATGTTTTAGAACCCCAAAAGCATACTCCAATGTTTTCTTTTAGTCTTTCCAAAGAAATATATGAATAGTAAACAGCTTGATCTGCACCAATTCCAGAATATCTTCTAAGGAAAATTTTTCTATAATTTTTACTTTTTCTACATCTGCCTTTGCCCATTCTTTATGAGCTGCCTTTTCAAAGAATGTTACTGGCTCTTTTAATTTCAAGCCTTCATCTCCCTAACCTCACTTCTCATCCAGTCTTGCTTTGCCCATGGTCTGTTCATCCACTGACTCCTGTGTTAAACTGTTGGCCGCACATATGGCCATTTCTATCAATTAGAGCTACAGTCATTAACTTTGGAAGATGTCTCGGGTACTTGTATTTCCTTTGGAAATAACATCTTCTGAAAAGATTTACAAAGCTCACAAGCCTGTTTATGTCATGAGGAACTACATCTTGCTGAATTCCCCAGCTACAGCCAGTAACTGAGTTATCCTGTCTTCAGCAGCTAGAGGCATTTGTGTTTGCAACAACAGCACAAGCAAGCACTGATGCTAAATGATATTTTGCTTAAATTTTGTTCTCATAAGGCCAAGCTGAAAACTTTGAAATATCTTTCAAAAGGCATTGCCATCAAAAAAGACACTGCAAACTTATGCTGCAAAATATTCATTTTGTCAACATTTTGCTGATGCTGCAATTAAGTATAATGTTATTTAGAAAGTTTTTAAGAAGTAAAAGCTGTGAGTAGAAAGTTGTGTACAGAAGGCTTTTATCAATGGATTTTTATTGCAATAGATTTCTTTGAGATCAAGTTCTATGGTGAGGAGACTATACCTTTCTGTACTGCTTCACTGAACTGCTATAAATCTGTGAAGATAGATAAACAAACAAAGAAACTTAAACAGTATTAACAAGTATTTATCCAATTATGTCAGTAGCACATTGTGTTATATAATTTTTCTCTATTCTTTTTTCATGTTCTGAAACACCGGGAAAACCTCATTCCTGGCTATCTGGAATACCTTTGGCACACTATCTTTTGTCACTTAAATGAATGCTGAAAACTGGCAACAAAAATTTTTCAGCCTACTGAATATATTTCAGGGCTCTCTCAGTGGCTGTGCTTCAATTTGGGTTTACTCCACAGGCAGAAAAGGCATCAAACACAGTGGAAAGTTCCTCCACTGCAGCAAATCAGGAAGTTCTTTTAATGTCAGTGAGTTGCATTAATTTACACTGTCTGCAAGTAGTGCTCCAAATTTTGTTTTCCTTTTTTGTTTTCATGTCAGAGTTTCTGAGGACAATAGAGACTGTCAATAAACCCAGCCCCAGATCTGTCTCACTGAAGGAGTACGTAGAGCTGCTGTAGTCAGAGGGGTCCGATCTTATTTATCTAAAGCGTTTTTCAAAAACACAGTCATATCTCCCTCTTAATCAGTTTTAGATTTAAAAAAGAGTATTGCAAAATTAGAGAATAACAGTCCAAGCCTGTTCAGGAATGTAACTTTTAAGGCACAGATCTCAGGAAATACATCCTGTCTCAGCTTCCAAAAGGTCTTTTCTACGTTAATATCTTCTTACATTTCCTGTAGCTTTTTTCCCTGCCCAGATAACCTCATCTTTTGTTTCCATTACCTCATGAGCTCTATTTTACTCTGACCTGTTTTACTCTGTCCCTGGCGTTCATTATGGCTTTTTTAAGGGACATGTATGACCATAAGTTCAATTACACAGCTTCTATGTGGATGATTTGTACTGTTTCTTATTAGAATCAAAATCTATTTAAGCACCAATTCAGCCAGGCTAGTCTTTAGGTTTACCATGTATGGGCAGCCTCTTGCAGGATTTTAGTTGTTTTCTTTCTTCCGGACTCTCAAGGACTGTAGGTAATGCAGTGCCCAAGTGGTGGATAGGGCAAGTACCAGTAGATGGTGCTGAAGAACACGCAGCATGTTCCCGAGTTCTGGTGTTGCTTCCAGCAAGTGGCTGCTGGTGGTAGAGTATACACAGCTGAAGAAAAAAGTAATCTGGATTTTCATCTTGTTAGAGTAGATTAAAAATCATGCTATTTTCTTGCAATATTGAGTGAAGAACTTCCAGCAAAAAAAAGGAGAACAACTCTGTCATCAAAAATAGGCTGTTTCTTCCACTGCAGACCTTACCTTAGAACCTTCACCATACTCTTCTTTCTTTAAAAAAACCCACACATTTTCATATCCTGACATGTTTTTTTACTCAAAACACTACTGCTTCCTTTTTAATTTCTTTATGTCTCACTCCAGGATATGAGACTTGTAAGCATGGGGCAGCCACTGCGCACAAAATCGTTTTGAGAGATTCACGTCTGCCAAGCAGTCAGGAAATGCACCTTGGTCAGATCCCTCCCTTCCCAGTAAATTAACACTGAGACTCTTATCTTTGTATGACTTTCACTTTGTGACCTGCTCAAGGCTAGGGATACACTCTTAAGTTTTCACCCTATATTGAGTTGGAGGAGATCTTCACTTCGACAAATAGCAGAAAACATCACTTTTCTTTATTCAAAACCTAGAAGCCTTGAGGCAGGGGGCTAGGTTTTGTGTGAGGGTGAATGGAAAAATGGGGAAGGAGCACACTTGAAATAATTTAGATTGCTGGTGGTTAAATACATACATTTGGTGAATGTGATTGAGGCAGTTCAAATGAATGACTCTTGCCTTGTCTGTTATTGTATTAAACTTCATGAATAGGAGATTCAGGGGGCACTTCACCTGCATCTGTTTTTATCCTGTTTCCAATCATTCTAGAATGAAGGAAGCCAGAAATGCTGCCAATGAAATAGCCAGCTCCATGAGACCTTCCTGTTGTCACTTAGGGGACATGGTGTCATCCAGCAAATTTAGATCAGTTAATTTCAGAAAATTCCTCTATTCCTGTCTGACAGAGCCGCCCCCACACACACTCTGCACCCTGCTAGGGAGACAGCAAAAGGGAAAGTGTGTCATTAACTCCCCAACAACTCACATGCTGGCTCAACAGCACAACTCTCCCCTTCCCAGCTTTAAAGCTTCCCAGCTTTAAAACACCATCCAGCTTTATGACATATTGCAGCTGAGACCAAGGCACATGTTTATTTCTGCTCCAGGGGTGACAACATCTGGAAGATTCTCTAACAAATGTCTTTGTAGTATAAAAATCTCAAAGGGCTGACAGTTTCTAGAAAGTTTTCTGAACTGCCTTTATTTCAGACGACATGTTCAGCTGTAGGAGTGAGGATTAAGGGGACAGATGCACAGCCAAGGAAACCTCTTGTTTAACTCCCCCATATGAGAAGAACCATCTCCACCAGCTCCTGCCCACTGGGCACAGGGCCAGGCACAGCTGCTCTCCAGTTTCACCACCTGTGCTGA
The DNA here is from genome assembly GCA_013400235.1 of Oriolus oriolus. Classification (NCBI taxonomy): domain Eukaryota; kingdom Metazoa; phylum Chordata; class Aves; order Passeriformes; family Corvidae; genus Oriolus; species Oriolus oriolus. The sequence continues at coordinate 605,440 of VXBT01003025.1, forward strand.
GCATGCCATGAAGTATAGAGAGGTCTTAGCTGAGCCTCAGACACTCATCTGCACTGCTCTGCCACAGGATTCCTGGGTGCCAGGGCAGCAAGGGCACCTAATATTGAAATGCTGTATTTCAGCATTTAGATCTTGGGATATCTCAGGAGTGCTTGGGGGATGTAGCAAGGTTGCACGTGGCTCCTAGTGCTGTTGGGAATGGCACATTTCCCATCCCAGAGCCTGTAGCACTCCTGGAAAAGTTCCTCTAACTCTTGACAGTGATTTGTCAGCACCACCCACATCTGGCAAACCTTCTGTGTAGTTCTGCATGTGCAGTGTTCACACCATTATCCTTCACCTTAGAACCAAAAGGACGGGAGGACTCATATAGGCCGAAGACCAGACCTGAGGATTAACAGTCTTCAACACTCCTCACAGTTCTAGAACTGCTAAAATGCCTGGGATTTTTTTTAATACTTAATTTATGCTCTGAAGAGAAGAAAGAGATATTTCACCTTTTGTCTAATTAAAGTGACTTAACTTACCCTGTCAAAAATAGTCCTCTGGATGCATGAAAGCTTCTGTTCCTATTTGGTTTACAGTGCATTGTTTGTAAGAAAATTCTGCAGTGGCAAAAAGCATGGTCTTGTCCAGAAGCTCAGCCCATTAATAACACACAAAGATGCACTGTATTCTACCAGGCAAAAACACCAGACAAGTTGGAAGTCAGTATGGAAATATTTAATGATTTTTTCAGTAGAGGAGCCAGCTACTGTATTTCATTAAAAGGGAGTAGGATTTTAAATGAAATAAAACATAGATTTTGTAAAACGCGGATATTATAATTTACACTGAAAATAATTTGGATTTGGGTCACCAGAGCTAAGCTAATTTTGAAAAAATGAATGTATTTTCATATATGATGGCTCAGAAAAACATGTCTGGATTAAGCACAATAAAGCATTTCCCTTAAGTTTATGTACGTATGCTCGGATGCTGTTCTCATTTTATAATCTATATAAAAATTCAGGTAAAAACATGGGGAAGTTTGGAAGAAAGTGTCGATTTGGTTGAGTTTTTCTTCCTTGAATGGATCTTAGAAGATGCTGTATTTTAGCTAGGAAGATCTACTAACAGCTTTTCTGATCTTTGGCAGTAACAGAAGATACAGAGAAATGGAGCCAATCCTATAACTGAGAGTTATAACAGTAATCTGAGTCAAGTTGTAAACTGTACTGGGGGGTGTGTTTTGCCATAAAAGAGTTACTGTTCAGAAAAGCAGAGACTAAATCTGTGGGAATTCCCTGGGTTGATTGGAATCCTGGGTAATCAGTAAGAAGTGATGACAAAATATGACCAAGCCAAAAGAGTCATACTTCATCTCTGCTTTCCACGACTGCAAGTGACCAGACAATGGAGCACAGCTGATATCATATTTACAGAGCTGGATACGTTTGGCTTTTAGAATATTTAGGATGTATTTAGAGCTTGTTCTACAAATTCCATCTGCACTTCTGCATGTACATACAGAGATACACCTTGAAACATGCTTGTCCAAACAGTCATATATTGTCATATGAAAGACCTCTCAGTTATACATGGAATGATGTTGGCTGCATGATTTGGCTTAAGCTATATAGTCAAATGGTGTAACATTACACTAAAAAGTAACCAGATAACCCATATACCCTTCTTACTAGACACAAATATCTCTAAAATGGAGGATAATTTTCTTTGAATTAATTTAATGGTATCATACCTCCTACAGTGCAAGCTGAGTGAACCTTTTCATTTTAATGTGTATTCTTCTCTTATGTATCAGGTACACTTCTGGGTTCAAAATATGAGGGTGATACCCCTGAAGACAATTTAAGGCCCTCTGTATTTCCCTCAACACATTTTGCTCCTTGGGAAAATCCCTCTTGAAAATTGTCTAAAAGACAAGATTTATAGTTTCAGGTTAACATGTGCCAAACTGATTTGTCTACAAAAATGAAATAGGCATAGAGTGTAATGGAAGAAGATTTCCAGGCAACCAAGTGTCATGATAACTGAGTGACTTATAGTGTTACACAATCTTAGGGGCACTAATGCACTGCAAGATAAAGTCCCACCCTTCACAACTCTCAGGAAATGCATATTATGTGTGCTTCACAATCTCTGTCTGATTTACTGCTGATATTGTAAAGTGCTCTGTAATCTACATCCAGGCTCCAACTGTACTTTAGGAGTACCATCAAGGAAATTAGCATTAATTAGATAGAGGAAAGATGAAAGACTCTAGGAAGCATTTAGGATCCGGTAATCATGTTTCCTAAAGAGAGAGACAGAGTGTGGTCAAATAAAGCTGCTGAATGATTAGGTCAGAGGCTCCTGCTTTGCAAGGGCCAAATGCAGTGAAAAACACTGAGCAGGCAGAGCTAAGAGAAGAGCAGCTCTACTCTTATTTCCATCCAAACCTGCTCCCTTGCCTTCCCCTGCCTGTCCTTACCACAGCCACGGCCACAGGCTGCGAATTGGAGGCACTCTCTGGCTGAGTTCAGTGCTCCTCAAAGAAATGCTTTGGTCACACATAATCTGAGGTGTCCAAAATCTGAGAAGTAAACAACAGAAATAATTGCTTTCCCCAGGGTTGTATTCTAATGGTTTAAAGTGCAATATTTGCCTGTACTCAGTCTGGCTGCAGCCATGGGCTGTATGTAGCTGTACGGAATTGTGAACAAACTGAGCAGCAGTTCACCAGAGCTGTTCCTGCAGTAAGAGGGGAAGTAAACATGAAACAAGACTTTTGTCGACACTTAATTCTGTAGATTGTGCCTGCAGTGGTACACAGGCTCTCCTATCACCATAGAAACTATGAGCAAGCTGGATGTATCCTGCAGAAAGGACTCCAATATTTAGTGATGGTGAAAAGGATGCAAGTCATGTTGAGAGCAGAAGAAAGGAGAACCATAACATTTAAAGATGCTTAGGTGGCTCATGTGAAGTGTCTCCTACTCAATGTAACTGACCTGAGCTGGAGATTTGTCTGAACAAAGAGAAGAGTTAAGCATTTGTCTTTTCAGGGCCCTTCCTTGGCATTGGTTCTCAAAGTGTGCCCACACCATCTGCAGAGCTACTGCATTTCTGGTGTGTGGTGTCATCACTGCCAAAGGAGGCAAGTTGCTGCTGTAGAGATGACGTGCATCTTGCTTTCGTATTCTTTGTTTTCCAGAGTTTACAGTTGGAGCAGTGCAAAGCTGTCTGCCTTACTATGTGTGGTGCATGATGGCACTACAGCCTGAGAGTATGAGGGTTCATATCCAGAGACCCACATTACTTGTGGAATCACTTCCACTTGTCTAGAACTGCACAGTTAATGTAAAATGCTGCACTTCAGACTTGAAAGCAATTTATCTTCACTTTTCTTGACAGAAACAACCATGTAAACTCTCAAGAAAACCCAGGCGGCAGACTTCCAGGTCAGATAGACCAAATTTAATCAGTACTTGATTAATTAAGTTATCCTTTATGGTACAGATTAACTACTAAAAAGCTTTGTTCACACTTACTCAGTTACATAAATTTATCAAATTATTAACTGCCAGTGGAAGACAATGTGCTCAGAAGTTTGAAGTCTGATTTCCACTGTATCATTTAATCCGAATGTAGTGTCAGGTAAATCTGACCCACCCAAATTACTCCATGCATAAAATGGAAGTCACTTCCATATCAGAGGATAAATCAGTAAATAATTGATAATCAGTAGATAATTAGTTGATAATCAAGTGTGCTTTGAATCAAAAAATGCAAAGTACTATTGTCAGCATTTAACTCTCCAGTAGGATATGACTCAGCCTTCAATGTCTAACACTTCATGTAACTATATTTGATTTTATATTTTAATATAGTTTTCATTTTGATTTTATTAGACAAAGTTAAAAGAGCCCTCTAGCAGGCATAGTTTGGTGTAACAATAAAAATGCAAATTACTTTGGCACTGAACTTAAGAAATTAAAAAAATATTCCCATTACAGTTTGAACATAAAGGCACGCTTGAACACAGTATTAGAAATCCTAGCTGACTTTGCCTATTTCCATGCTAAGCATGGTGTATATGCCATTCGAGGAATGATATATATTCTAGGAGCTGGAAATTTAAGATATGTTGTTTTGCTTTTTAATAATTTTTTTCAGTCCACTATTCCTTCTTCATTTAAATTTCCTCGCTATGCTTTTAAGTATATATCAAAATGCAGAATCTATACTTAAAATTGCAAACTTTTTTTTGCAAACTAGGCACTGATTTTGTGACAGTTTCTCAAGCACTTTTTAGCCAGAATGCTCTATCATTCACTTAGGATGTCTTTATATATAGCTGGCAGGGTAGGAAAGTAGGAATATTTTAAATGATGCTACAATGGCAGTATAGCTGCCAACATAGCCTTTCACTCTACATCTATGAAATTTACTACATTTCATTAAAAAATGGTTCCTGTAATTCTGTGCTGCAAAAAGAAAGAACACATGGTACTATTAAATAAGTTATAAAGATAAGTTATTTAAAAAGACACACAGAAAAAAGTACATTTATTTATTTTTCAATACCATGATTTGTAGGGTCACCTCAAGGTTTGATCCAGATTTTGCAAAATGTTGGGATTGGTAAGTCTATATGAAGAAATATGTTACCAACTTACGCATAAACATCATTTAGCATAAAAGCCTCATAGCAGCTATTGCTGATACGTGTTTGTGCAAACAGACACCACGGTAATGAGAACATTTGAGCTGGTTAACTGAATGCACAGATGGAATGATTCTTACTTACAACTGATTTCTGATTTGAGTAAAACTGCACAGGAACTGATGATACGTCAGAGAGGTCTGCTGAATGTCTAGGGACATAGTGGAATTTTAATAAGAATGAAATACAGTATCATGTGCTGTTTTTAGAGCAAGGTATGACACAGACTAGGCAGAAGGTCACACAGAGTGTATCTGACATCAAGGAATAAAAACAGCCTTAACATTTTTATTACTTAGATTCTTATGATTTGGGGAGAGACTATCTTATTATTTTTGGACGCCTGAGCTCTGCAATTACATGAAATAAATTGCACGGTAAACCAACTCCTGATAAAATTTTAATTGGTATGATCTGTTTTTCTGACTGCTTTTACAGATCTCAATGTAGCTTAGTTGGGAAGGGAGCTGGTGTGTTATAAAAGCAGTTATTACTTTAAATAAAACATTTTAGTCAAAAAAACTGACTAAATTCCTTAGGATGTATGATCTTGGCAAAAGATAATTCTTCTTTTTTTAGTTTATCTTTGTTCCTCCATGATAGTGTTTCTGAAAAGGAATGACTGGGAACCGCTTTTTGACTGAAAATTCAGAATGAAAAGAGTTAATGAAGCAAAACCATGTGATGAGCATAAGTGCAGCCACGATTAAAAGGTAAATATATATAGTTACCTTGCTCAAATATATGGAAATGATACCAACAGCCCTATCTATGTACAAATCTATCCCCTACATCCATAAGCAAAGGACATTGCACAATCCAAAATGCAGAGGGTGTTTTGCTTTTTTTTTCCAGCTCTAGCTCACCAAGCACCAGACGAGCACATTCTCAGCCATGAGAAAGCCATGGGGCAGCATGAGCATTTTGCATAGAAGGCTGCATTCCATTCATGCACTGAAATTAAAGCTAAATAGAAACCGGAGTTCCTCCAGGCAAGAACCATAACTTCTAATTACCAAAGGTAAAAGATAAACTGAAAAAAACAAACATTCTTTCAGATACTGCTAAAATTATGATGTGAGTCTTAGAAATATTTATCTTTCCATCCATGAGTGAACATTCTTCTGGTAACTTGGAGTTTTTCTTGGATTCTTGTTGCTGTTTCACAATCATCTAAGGCTTTATTTGTAGTCTTAGTGGTGCTTATATAATTACATAAATCTAAAAAAAAATGGAATGGCTGATTCCAGTTAAAATAAGTCAATTGAAAAAGGAACTATACCTCAGTGTTTCAGCTACTCTTCAGAGGGTCATATATTCATGTGCTCAGTAGGCCACAGAATGAACAATCTTATCACAGGAGATTATCGGGAGTTCTTTGAGATCTAAAATATAATTAAATGTCTAATGTGGATTCACAATCGGCCACAAAAGGCAGAAGTGTCCAAATTTCTGGTAGCCCTGAAAATACCTTAGAGCTGGGTCAAGTGAGAAACGAGACTATCTCCAGTGAGAGCTTGTCTCTGAGAAAGCACTCAAGAAAGCCAAGTCCAATTAACTGGAAGTACAGTATTAAAGCTGATTGAATGTGCAGTTGAGGATAGGACCAGGTGAACTCTGCCACAGATGCTTTATCTCTGTGTGGCACCACCACACATATCTCTGGGGGTTCCTAGACCTACTGCCTCCCCACAAAGCCCAGTAACTAAAGCTAATTCTTCCTATAAGTGTCAAACTGATTGCACAGGTCCAAGGTGGCTGTATAATGCATGTGGGCTACATCCCATGCTTGCCAAACTACCAGGCATTGTATGAGTGAGGTACAGATCCATACTGTGTGTCCACACATGGTACAGAAGTCTTCAACCTCTGTACACAAGCCAGGTCCAAAACTGTCAGCTCACATGTCAGTTCAGGGCATATGCAAAACACCATCTGACCTTTCACCATGAATCACTCTCTAGGAAGGCTGAAAATCCCAGACAAATATAGAAAGTGATAAAAATTTGCCCAGGCAACATTTCCAGGCAGAAGGAAAGGGGGCACATGCTGGGAAACAGAAAGCAAACAACAAAAAAGGGAACGTGCTAGGAATGGCAGTTTTGCTGTGTCATTCACAACTGTTCATGCATGCTATCGCTGTTTAATAAATTTAATAAAATTTTCAAAAGTCCTCCTGCAGAAGCATGTCCTCCTACTGGCTGTGTCACAAATGAGTGTTTAAGGTTGCATAAGGAATCATGACAACAAACCATGTAATCAAAAGTCTGTGTTGTATATAAATGGATAGACTTGGACTCAATTCAGATTCATTGCATATTTTTACATGATTACAGTCACCTTCTTCTGTTGATCAGGTCAGAAAGGTCTTAAAGGCATTAAACTGTATTCAAGCCATACAACTGCAGTTTCTCTTGTTTGGGATTTAAGGAAACCTGTGGAGGAACAGCACAAAACATGCTGAGAAATTCTCTCAGTAGTTGTTCATAATGAAAAACAAACTCTTACAAGATATGTGATAAAAAGTACAAATCATAGTAAAAATGCATGGTGTTTAAAAGTAGACATAATTTCAATCTTTTTGGAGAAGTGGTGATACCAGTGGGGTAAACTGAATTTTGTAGGCAGAATCCTGTACAGAGCCCAGCAGATCTGACTCCGCTTTTTCTGATTACAAACTGAGTAACAATAGCTCATATCTGTTGCACATGCTTTCTGCTGTGCTCCACAACAAACTCTTGTAGGTGAGAAGTCCCTGAGCTTTTGGCTGGTTTCCAGTCCCAGGATGTTCACTTTCCCTTTCAGTGCAGGCTAGAGGCAAATATGGCAAAAAAAAAAAAAATGTGTAGGAAAACATTCAAGGCATTTCTTGGTACTGGCTCCTGCTCACTAGTGCGTTATTGTGTTTGGACTGCTAAAAAAGAAACGAAGGCACAAAGTCAAAGCAGATCAGAAATTACTGTATTTCCATACTGTAACATGCACTACATGCTGCCATGAGTAGTTTAGCCACCATGCCCTTCTCCTTTGGAGAAAACATTTTCCATCTAGCAAGAATTTGTTGAATGTTGAATGCCTCCCTACCAATTTTGAATAGCTGGGCAAAGAAATATGCACGTGCGGATCCCAATATGCAGCTGCAGCAACATTCCAGCAGGCTCCTGCAATGACTCCTCAGCACTGATCCTGTTCACCCCTCCAATTAATGAAAAAAATAATAGATTCAAAGTCCAATTTACACCTTTTATCCAGAACCACTTGGCCATTGCTAAAAAATTGATTACTTCCTCTGATATACATGGAGATTCAGCACATTTTAAAGAAAACACTTTAAAAGTACATTAATCTTCACTTAAAAGTTGATCTTCCTGTCAGTGCCTTAGCTTAGTCTGTTAGGTTAAGGACTTGCTTTTAAAGTACAATGTTATCTACTTCATGCAGACTCTTTTATTTCCTTTTTTATTCATTAGTCTGTGCAATTATCCAAATATAAGGTAGATGAATACAAGGAAGAAAATATATATATATATATATATATATGTAAGAAAACAGGAATGAAGTGATCACTATCAGTCTGAGATTTTTGTTCTGCACCTTCTTCTTCAAACTAAACTGATGTAGGACAGACATGAACACTGTTACTTATAAATACGTATGATACAGGTATTATCACTGATGTTTTTACATTTCAGCTCCCCTGATGCCTGTGGAGTTTCCTCCTAATTTGCACAATGCTTAATGAAAGCAGTATCAGCCCTTTAAAAGATCATAATTATATCAGAATTTGGCCTGTCCCCATACCCTTTTTCTCCTTAACGTAATAGTAACAAAGAGGAGCTCTGGGTAGAGGCCTAAAGCATGACATTTTTAATTTGAAGAATGATGAAATGGGAAATTACCTCAGCCTTTCCCTTCCATCAATTAAGCAATACAAAATGCTGCATTATTTGATTATGCCACTTTCTTTATGGGACCTGTGTTATGGAAATGAACACTCATCATCACATTTGGTTGCTGACAAAAGGCATACTAGTTAATGAGACAGTTACTGTTGGAGTCTTGTCCCAGGAAATCATAGGAAATTCTCTTTTCACTCTTTGAAACTTGGAAAAACAAACAGTGAAAACATAAGACAGAGCTGACCTGAGAGGAAGAACAAACAGACCTGATAAAAGTTACACAATTATTGTGTAACTGCAGAGACATTTAAGAGAAAACACATAAATCTCTGCAGTCAGCCACAGATTTAATCTAGTCCCTGCCTCCCCTCTGAGGTGCCCACAGCAGAGCCCTAGTGGTGGCCTGTTGCACTTGGACACGAAAGAACCATGCAGACCCAGTTCTGTCAAGGTTAGGATGCCAAGGGCCCAGAAAGGACCTGCACTCGTTTATTTATACATTCTTAGAAAACACCGTGGATTGGAGGGTGAAATTACCACCCCTCAACCACATAGGTCAAAGGAGAAATCCATCAAACTTCTCCGCCTTAGGAGAAAGAATGAAGACATCCCGGCACGGTTAGCATAACATGGCTTATGTTTACAGAAAGTGCGTGAGAACTCTGTCTACAGAATTTAAAACATTCAAGAACTGTGAAAGTCAGGGCGACAGTGGCCGATGCCAAACTTACCCCCCATTTCTGCAGCAGATCCCTCACTTCACTCCTGGGCAGACCCTTACCACATGGCCAGAGGGATGCCAGCACGGAGGGAGGGGGACTCCTGTTCTGCTCCAAACACCCCAGGGCTGCACACCATCAGTGCATGGAGTCCTTGTGCAGCAATCAGGCAATGCCCCATTCCTACCCACCCACTGTCCCCAGTCTACCTCTAATTACAGGCACCAGCAGCAGAGAGAGAGAAAGGCTGGTACTAGAGGGTCATTTCTGCTGGAAGTGTAGAAGAAGTACCATCTGGACGCTGAAAAGAGCTTAGATGTGAGATGCAAACAAGGGCGAGGTGTGGCTCGTGTTTTGAACCTACAGAGGGGTGACTCTCACTGTCAAACCAAACAGTCATCGTAGAACCAGCCTGAGGCCTCTCTGAACTGGTGGATCCAGAAGCACTTCCAATCCCCTGGGTCAGGGCAGCCCAGTCACTTCCCAGCTGAGTACAGGAGATAAACTCAAGACACATGCTGTTGGTTTCTTCCTGCCCTGGCTTCTGCAGGAAGCAACAAGGAAACTGAGCAGGGAACTGCCATGTGCTCAGGGCAAGATGACAGCACTGTGAGGAAACCAGGATCCTCACTGGACACCAAAGCAGGCACCTGCCCTCAGCTTGGACACAGCCTAGATGTGTCAGATCCATTTACCATGGATCCTTGTGTTCCACAGGGAATGGGAAAGATCCTTGAAAAACAATGGGATGATGTTGGTTTGTAGCAGCTTAGAGCCCAGGGTGACCTAATGGTGCTGCAATTTCACGTACTCACATTCCTCAATTCAAACACACCATGACCTAATCGATGATCTATTTGTCTCCCCATTGGATAGCAAATAATAGGGGTTTAGATGCCAAATAGGAATGCAGCACAACAGGGGAAGTTTAAAGCTTCTATTTATTTGGGACTTCCCATATTGATATCAGCAGTGATAGGAGGGCCAACTGAGCAGGAAGGATATTATGGGCTGTTGCCTGCTTTTTTGCAACCAATTCCTTTCAAATCCATGCAGGATGTAGCCTTGTCATCCGGTTTGAAAACATTCTTCGCATGTTGGAGTTTTCAATGCTTAGAGAAAAGGTGGCCAAAGGGTTTCTTATGGGCCACAGGGATCAAGAGACACATATATTTGTGAGGATGAGCGTCACAAAATAACTCTTTATGTCATCCTGCTGGCTCACTGCACCTGTGCAAGCATTGTGTTTTTTAGGAAGTGTTTCAGTTTACAACATCCTGTACTGTGCTGCCGAAGCCACAGCTATTTACAGCACATGGAAATACTACAACATGAGAAGTGCTGGAATGTAGAAGTTCAGTTTTTCTTGATCCTTCTCTAGTGTTTATTGTCATGTCTGCACCCACAGAAATGATTCTTTAGCTGTAAGGTGATTCAGTTCAGATCAGTACTCATCTCTCTGGTCAATAATTTCCTTTCAGGTAATTCCTGTTGTGAAGAGTTAATCTCTTACACCTTGCAGAAAAGGAATTCCCACAACAGCAAGGCATGCATAATAATGTCATTGGCACTATGTTTTGGTAAGACAATTAGATGCACAGGCAGAATTTTCTGTTTAGGGCCTATTTTGCCAAATCTCAGCAGCAAAGTACCAGCACATTACACAGGAGCTAATAATGAACTGTAAAGCCACCTGCTTGCATGCTGCATCATTTTAGCAGCTTGGTTTTAATGGCATTTTCCTTTCTACATTCTTATTTCTAGTTCACTTTGAAGACACTGCATAATTCAAAACTGATTTCCCTGTTAATGCTGTTAATTTGTCTGTATCATGGGGGTTTATTTATTGTAAATAATAGTGTAATTTAAAGTTAGTTATAAACAGCTTGCTAGTCAATGTGCTCCAAACTTGTAAATCTTGCTGGATATATTGCCAGGCAGAGGGCTACCTGAAATAAGCAATTTTCCTTTGAACTCAAGAGAGATGTTAGATTGCCTCTTCCAGGCAAAATCCCTGGGACTGTTCCACAGAGGAGAGTGCTAGACATGACTTTACAGACAAAAACCTTAATTTCGAAGTTTGCATTTTAAATATCCAACAGTTTTTCAGATAACTTTAAATATGACCCCTTATTTCTTGTTGGTCAGTGTGTGTGGAGGGATGGGCTCTGTGAGGTCTGTGAGCACCCCCAAGCACGCTCTGGAAGCCTTGTAGGGGGGTAGACCCATACTCTGACAGGCTGCACATCACAAATAGGTCTTTGACAGAATTACGTTAGAAGGACTTGTCAGCCCTTGTCCTGTTTCACAGCTCGGAAGCGCAGTTCCATGTAGAGAGCGTATTATTAATCAGCGTGCAATTTCTGCAGGATGTCATGAATCACAGGTTGTGGGACATCCTCCTGACAGGCTCTGTAAATTCTGACTCATTTTTAAAATAAACACAAGACAATAGCAAGCAAGACCTAACAAAGGTAAATATGAAAACACTGAGATGCAGAAATAGGATCCCACCCTCTGCCTCCTCCCAGCTGATACCTTCCTCCCTTCTCCCAGCCACTGGAAGTGCTGAGAGCACCGCACCCCTTCAGGAAGGATCGTCTCTGCATCTCCATGTGCACATCTGACCAATTCAGAGCCTGAGCAAATCAGTCTGAGTCCTTTGCTCAGAACTTCAGGAACTGGTTGGCTGTGAGTAAATGCCGAGTAAGACTACTTCCTTTCTTGATGGAATTCATTAAGGAATTTATTGTAATCTGCTCCAGCATTTTTCTTCAATGATGCGTTTTTTAAGTTGGACATGTCATGAGAGAGTCATCACGTGACATTTTTCCGTGGTGCCAAGGTCTTGTTTTCCAAAAGCTGCGCCTGTACTGCATAAAATATACAACTGAGATTTGCACATCAGTTGAGAGTCCAGTTAAAAATGGAATAGACTGAGTAGAAAACTAATCTCTTCAAGGACAGAAATACAAGATAGCTACACATGGCTTGAAATCCAAAGCTGAGCACTAATACCCTAGCTTTAAGTTGATGTGGCTCAACCGTTAAACTGAAGATTAATGAATCTACCTCACATATTTGTAAGGAACTCAAAGCTGTTGGGAAATAAAGATACTCCCACTTCTTAAAAATCAGGTAAAACTGGAGGAAAATTAAGATACTGAAAGCAGTTTCATTTTTTTCCTATTTATAGCCTTGAACAGACACATGGAAGTCAAATATAATGATTCATGCAATGGATTTTATAGTATTCAGACAGACAGAATAAACAAATGGTTGCAGAGCAGTGTGGTTTTCTGTTCTCTGTGCAGTGCTAGCTCAGATCTGGGAAGGTTCATTACATTCCATGTTGGCTGCATTTACAGGAGGGCTTGTAACAAACTTCTGCACCTTTTAAAAATTCATCAGACGGTATCAATTCAAACCTATAATCTGGTTTGGGTTAACACATACCTCTGTGTAGCAATCTGAAAATTTAGACCAAATAGAAGGAACTGTTTTTGGAGGTTTCAGAGCACTGGCCACTGCAAGTAATGAAAAACTTGTAACAGAAACACTCTGTGTGTTTTTAGCAAACTGGCAGATGTTACTAACTGACTCCATTTGTTCCACTCCAGAAGTGTTGACAGATGTAAGTGTAAGTTTAATACACCTATAGTAAATGACATTTAAAAAAAAAAAGAAAAAAAAAAAGAGATCAACATTTAACATAACAGATCCCAAATAAAAACCTCTAAGTGTTGTGGTCACTTAAGAAAAACAAACTACGTCATTCAGCAGAAAGACTGTTGATTAAGGTTTGGTACACATCTTCTTCACTAAAATATGTATTCCAGTCATATCAGTTTTCTTAAGAGGTTACTCAAACCCAATAATTTAGCTAAAACAGATTGAGATTTAAAATATTCGCTAAGTGACAAAATTCCATCGACACATAAGCACCTGATTCTGGACTAAGCTAGTGCAGACAAAATTCCTACTGAATTAAGTGGGTGTTTTCTTATTACACTAACAGTGTAGTTAATGGCCAGTTTGTAGGCTGTTTACACATTTAAAAAGATTAGTCCGTTTGCTTCCCAAATGATCTTCCAGGATGACAACATATTTATGTATGTGTGGGATGGCAAGGAAAGGAGAGAAGGCGCTAATGACAGTTCTATTCTTCAGATGAAAGTATTTTTATCTGCGGATCAAACCCCACCACCATTTATCACCAACAAATGAATTTTTCCAGCTCTGTCATATTATTATCTGATTCAATTTGATCAGTGTTTTAATCACACACGGTATGTTGTTTGTTTAGCCAGACGTCGGGTCGTCTAATTATATAACAGAAGCATTGTTAAAAACGTTACCATAATTAATGTGAAGATCATGAAAATTAAAACATAGATACCAGTTATATTTGTTATTAGGTCTCCAGACATTTTTCTGAAAATGCACTAGGTATCTTATGAAACAGAGGTATCTTTAAAAAAATATTTTAGATTTTGCCATGCTAACCATTTGCAAGCTTTGTTTGTATTTTGTTTCTACTATTTTTCAGTCTAAAATAAATACTAAATCTTTACCATGTGTAAGAAAAAGGTGTGTCCCGGATTAGCTACTTCCATCTTTCTCAAATTGCAGACTCTTAAAAATTTTCCTGTGCAGATCCATACCTACTGACAATAAGCACTCTTTTCTTATTTACCATTCATAAGACCCTCAGGATTTGGCACCAGGGGTCCACAGATAGCAGGTTCAAAACAAGTGCTTCAAAAGTAAGCAACTCACTTCTCTTAACCACTTTGGGGACACTGGGGAACAGAAAAAAAGACGCTTACAATCTTGGGGGTCTTGGTGGTTTCAAGTTTGGTTTGTGACTTGTGTAAGTTGTGAATTAGAGAATATCTGTGGGACTTTGAATAGGTCATTTTATTTTTTATTTTAAATGCAGATTTTGATATAGCTAATCCCATTTGTGAGAAGAAATAAGTAGAGGCAGACTTGGTTCCAAACTACAAGGCAGAAGACAGGAGCTGCACACCTATGGTAACATCAGGAGATGCAGAAGTGCACACTTTAGTAAATACATTCTAAAGGCAATCTTATGAAGTGCATTTCTTTAAGTGACACCTGCATATAATTTCACAACAGCATCATGTCATTGATATTAATAGTTATTCTCAATTTACAGTAAAATCAACTGAGAATCAATGTCATAGTCCTTAAACAATGTGCAAAAGCCAACACAAGAAAACATGAATCATTCCTTTGTTTCTGGTAGGAACAGGAGTTCAAAAATGTATTCATGGCAAAGAAAATGGGTAATTGTTGATTTTTAGTCAGTTCTAAGCACATGAACAGCAGAGCTCTGCTCAAGTGTGTCTACTCTGGTATTTATTCAGTTATGGGCAGACCATGATGTCTGAAGTTGTATTTACTGGTTTCAACTGCGTGCTCAATTGCACCATTCTGTGGTGTGCTGTGGGAAAACTGGTCTGGCCTTTGTGAGTACCTGTACAGATGAGACTTTGTCCCATAAACACAGTAAACTACTTTCAGCTTGGCATGATGCAGTTTTCTCTCTGCAACCTCTGTTCCAATCAGTGGTAAGGCAGGAATCCAACTCTGAGCACTGATCTCTTCCAGCTGTTGGCATTAATGCAACCTTCATTTTGGAACCAAGAGGTAAATGCAAGACATGAGACATGTTCGAAGGCATTTTCTCAGTGACTTGTTGTTAGCCAGCAGCATGCCTGGCTAACAACATGCAGACACAGGGGCAGCTGATACAGATTTTCATAGCTGTGAAATCCCATACTGCTGATCAGTGATGCTGTGGTAACGCAGCGAGCAATGAAACAACCCTGTGCTGCAGATTAGAAAGGGTGTCAGAAGAGTGAGATTTACAAGAGGAAGGTCTCATGAAGCTATTGGAAGAGCCTGCCTCTTTTCTTATCTAGTTAAGATGAAACTCCCTGCCTCCCTCTGCAACCTCTTCCTTCCAGTGCTATAAGCCAGAGTAGAGTTCCACCTCTAATCTGCATGAAAACTAAGAATATGACCCAATTTGGGTTGTCCTGCTGGATTTGCAAAGTTTTTACAAAAGAGTTTCATGGAAGGGAAACTTGGGGAGCAATTGTTTAGCTTAGTGGGAAGGGAATGAAGAATATGGGAAGTGCACGTGATATCTGGATTTGAGACTGAAATCTGCACTGTTACCTTTGCTTTATCTTCTGTGAACTCTCATTTTCAGTAAGCGAAGGTCACATAAAATGACTCTTTCCCAGCCCATATCCACACCCAGCCGACTTCAGCATTTCCTAATTAGGTTATATTCAATCTTTATAATGTGCTAGTAATAGATGTGGTACTGTAGTGTAATCTCAACTGATATTATTCACTTCCCAGGAATGTACAGCTGAAGCTGCTCTGCAGGCTCTGGCTGAAAACAATGGGTGTGCAGCTGACAAATAGAAGTAGCTATTTTACATGCCCTGGTCTATTTGGATGCCATTGTTTAAATGATGTCTGCTGAACAGGTATTCACATTACAAAAACAAGCACCATTACCATTTTCTGATGTGGCAGCTATTTTTGAAACTCATTAAAGCTTGCTAGTGCTTTTCCCATGCAATGAAAAACTGGAGTTGCCAGTTGCAATATTGGCTGGCAGTTACGAATGGTTTCAGCTCACATTTTATAATGAAGACGTGAGCTCATGCTATATAATTGTGGGCTATCCCCAAGAATATTTTTATTCAGCATTATTGTCAGACTAAATTAAAACCGCCAAAGAGCCCGATTTCTCAAGATGCCAGGTGCTCTCAGCTCCCACAGCAGTTAATGGAAGAGTACTCAGCAGTTTCAGAATTAGTCCCTAAATGCTGATAGTGATACTCAAATTTTCATATTAAGCAAGGTAATTTGCAGAGCTGTTGTTCGTTTACTCTTCTTTCCCTTTGTGAGTATTTATTGCTAAAAGTAATATTTATTTTATGTCATATCCATTTATTACATTTATGTGAGCTACTGGCATGTCCTTTCAAATGATTTTTGGTTTACTTTCCCCCTTCTAAGCTTAAAAAAAGCACTAATGTCCTTTTATTGAAAATTAATTAGTGATGTATTTGAAGCCGCTGTTGATCATAGACAGTGGCACGCGTCTGGCACTAGATACTTGTTTGCATACCCACCCGCCAAACACAGTGGAATTTATGTCCTCATTTCCCTGAGGTGTTCTGCAAGGAAAAGTGCTCTGAGCTTAGAGAACGAAGACAAAGCAGATGAATTGAGGCAATATGCGAACTACCACCTTCTTTCACTGGCTGAATCACTACTTCACCCCGTGCACTCCTCCAGGCATTGCTGGGCAGCCTGGGAGGACTGAGGAGTGGGGGGCGGAAGATTGGTACCTACACACACCCGTGCTTCCACTTGGCATTTCACAATGCACTAGGAAAATGCAGACTAGGAAAGTCAAATCTTGTGCAGTGTCGGAATGTCAAAAACAGTTGAAAGTCAAGCACCCATCACTAACATGTACAAGGTCAGGCAAAACCCTTGCTCAAACTGTAGGTCAATTAGTCCTTCTTTTGTCCCCTGGGTCCAAAGTGTTATCACCACAGAGAATAATGAGTTAAAGCCAAGTAAGGTCCTCTGGAAATCAGAGGTCATGGAACAAGAGTTGAAAAAACGGGTTCCAAATATTGTAAGTCTTTCAACACCGTTTTCTAGGTATTCTGTTAAATATCCCACTGGGAGGCTTCTTTTCGTCAAACCAAACCACATTTCTTTGGACTCCCTTCTCTGAGTGATTTCAAATATATAAAGAATTTCGATGAAAAACAGATCTGTATTTTTTCATTGTTTAAAACAGTAGTAAATGCTCACTTCTCAGAAGAGTGATAGTGATTTTATTTATAGAAATTCCCAAAGTGACAGTTACAGAAGTAATCTGTGGCAAACAAGTTGCAGAAGACTTTTTCCCTCAGTTGGGGCATATCCTTGCTTTCCAATGCTGTGTAATAATCTCTATGAAAAGAAGCTTTATTATGTAGCCCTGATCATTGTTTTCACTCGGTAAGAGTAAACAGTGAGCATAAACGATAAAGCTGGGGAAAATAACAGCCTCCTAATAGGATAGTTATAAAGAAGATGGTCTCATTGTTCTCTGGGGTCATTGAGAGAAGAAATTAGGCTAATCTGCAGCCAAGAAAGATGTAAGTTGTGTAGCTGTTGGGAAAAGAGAAAAAATACAGATAGTGAAAAAATGAGACTATGGGGCTACCTCAGGAGGTTGTGGATTTTCCACCAGTGGATGATTTCAGGAACAGAGGATAAATGAAGATGTGTAGGAACATCCTGGGTATGTAGCTGACCAATTTGCCCACAGTGGCAGGGGGATCTGGGAGAGACTGTGAAAGGAGAATTTGTATACGCTATGTAGCACCTCGTTTTAGGGAACTCTAAAGGGGCTGCATCTCACCTGGAAAAGAGCATGGCAATAAGTGCTTGATCCTCCATCAGGGCACAGCGTGGACCAGATGACACCAAAGTCCCTTCAGTTCTGACCCTATAGCTCTATAGCAGTCTATAGCATAGTCACTCTCTGAAGTAACTTATCAGAAATGTAGTGTGTTTTGTTAATCCACAGGAATTACTAAAACAGAGCCAAACATTTAGACCATTTCTAGATAGTATTGCTAAATGCTATTTAGCAATAGTGTTTCAGAATGCAGTCTTCAGGAGCACTGGAAAATGGAGTTTTTGAAAAAGGTTTTAGTCACATTTTCTTGTTTGTGCTGGTAGTACAAAGTTTTTACATTAAATAATTTAACTTATTAGCTTCCAGAGCTTATGTTAATCATGTATACTTTAGGGATCATAAAGCCTTTTAAACAGACAATTTCAAAGCATGACAGACTGCTTAACAATCCTCACTAAACTCATGATCTAGATCTAGCTGGAAGAAGAGCAAAAGCACCACACACTTGAGTTGGTGGATATAAATAAACCCAATATTATGACAAATAGAAGTTTTCCTGATTCAGCAAAGCACTTAAACAGATACTTACATTCTCTAGACATTACAAGAACATGAAATATTCAAGTATGCCTGCCATTTAGGAATCTTAAGACCATGTTTTAAACTCTAGTTTTAATTCCTAATGAGAGAGGTTTGAAATGACAAGGACAGAGGGCATAAATCTGTGGTAAACAACAGAGGATCCCATCACTCCTTCTCAGTGATCAATTCAAAATCTGTGTGTTTTTACTAATGCTGATACTTTAGCTGTCAAGAAGTCGAAGAAATTGAGAATTGAAGTTCTCCTAGTAACCTTGGTTCTGCCTCTAGCCCCTACATGTCTGTGCTTCAGGGTTTCCCATAACATGCTTAGCTGGGGAAGGGATTGGCGTTTTTTCTGCAGAGAAACTGAAACTTTGCTCTAAACTGTTACTGCCCCAACACACAAATGATATTGATGTATACACATATCACTTTCCTATTAATATGTCCTTTGCTCCTACCTAACAGAACAAACCAGTAGCATTATGGCCTATGATGGCACACTTGGGAGCGGTGCAGAGTAAAGGACTTCCTCCTTGTGCTGGGGGCTGCATCCTGCCTTTGATGACCTTGGGATGGCTAACATGGAACTGGAAAAGGTAAGAGCAATGATACAAGACACCAGAAATGGCATGGCTGTGTCTTCAGGCCAAATTGGCTTTTAGGGCTGGAGTAAAGCAGTGAAAACATGCATGAATCTCAGACAGGATAAAGACAAGCGGGAAAGAAGGAAGGAAGAATGAAGAGGAAAAGCTGGAACAGGTGCCAGAGATCAGAGGTGCAAGAGGTCACAACATGAAAGGGCACAAGAGAGAAATTTGAGTAAAACTAACTGTGGCACAGCACAGTGGCCCACAGGTTTGAAAACCAGCTCTGAAGAGAAGAACCAAGAAATATTCAGAAGAGGCAGGGATGTGTAACATGACTGGAACAAGCTTTTGAGTGAGCTACTGTCAAGTGTTGCCAGCCTGTTATTACAACAAATGAATCCATGTGTCTGTTTCTTTTGTCCTCAGAAACAGTTGTGTGGATTTTCTTCAGCTTAAGCACATGGTGCCACACACACGCATGCCCACACACATGTCCTTTCTGAACTAAAAGGAAGTATGAGCAATGTCATCCCTTCAGTGTCCCTTTTAAAATTTTTAAACCACTTAAATTAGGTTCCTAAATGAGAAAGTAGTCTCAAGAGTAGAGTTGGTAGATTAAAGGTAGCACGGAGTGCACTCACACAGCATAAATAATTGAATAATTGCAAAGTTGGAAATGTATCTAAAGAAGCCAGGAATTATTATAGAATTCTTTTTTCTTTTGCTTACACAAACTTTATAATAGCTGTTTTCTGTGACAGTCCTTTTGTATAAACTGGGAGCTGCCTCTGGGCTGCTCTCAAATTTACTTTGGCTTCTGCAATAGCACTTAAGAATTACTGGAACTGTGCAGTCTCTGGCCATGCCTCCAGTACTGTCGGAGGCCGGGGCACAGAGCCATCCCAATTCCCTGAGCAGCAGAGGGGCTGCTGCCTCCAACCACCTGCTCGGCCACTGCCTGCTCCCACCTGGGAGGCCGCACACCAGGAGGGACTGTTTGCATGAAGCCCTTGCTCCTATGGAGCAAGCAACTTCACCCTTGGCTATTAAACGACATATGGAGGGCTTGTGGCACTTTTTCAATATTGTGATATGTAAATCAAATGGTTAAAAAGATTTCCATAGAATTGAAAAGAGTTCAGCAATGAGAAACTGTGAAAGGGCACTATTTTCTCCGTAAGTTTTATTTCAGATAGCAGGATCGGGCTATGCATGGCATGATGCTTCCCGCCCGGAGACATCACCCTATATGTGTAAGGGCACAGCAGTCTGCGGGCATGCTGAATATTACAGGCTCAACACCTTGAAATGAACACATTCTCTGAATTAGGGTACTGTATTTAGAAAAAAAAGAAAATACAATTACCCTATGGTAAAGTGCTTTAGTGTCAGAGTGCTCCAATGCAAAGAGAGCAAAGAGGAAAATTCTCTCACCCAGATGTGGGTGTGTAAACATATTTTAAACTAAGTATACACGTTTACATACAATGCATCCACTGTTTACACAGATTTTAAAATGCCATATGTAATGAAAATTATGCAAGTA
This sequence comes from Oriolus oriolus, assembly GCA_013400235.1. Lineage (NCBI taxonomy): Eukaryota > Metazoa > Chordata > Aves > Passeriformes > Corvidae > Oriolus > Oriolus oriolus. The sequence continues at coordinate 625,960 of VXBT01003025.1, forward strand.
TTTAGAGAAATACATTAGCCTGGGTAAGGTATATACCACAGCTAATATTTCAGTAAAGGCACATGCAGGGCTTGTATGGCAGTGCCAAAAGTAACATTTTGAAAAATGACCCTTCAGTAAAACTGTCAGGCACAGAGTGTCGAGTCCGGGTACCTGCCAACAGAAACCCTTGGGAGGATGTCACTGGTAGAGGTGGAACAATACGGGGTCTCCATCTGGATTAACCCGGGAACTTGTTAAAAATTTAACATCAGCTCAGTATTTATGGGCTTCCTAGTCAGTAATCTGCTGGACTGCCAACAGCTATTTTGAGACTTTTCCCGTTCTGGGCAAGGCAGTTTCACTTGTATAAAACAGACGGGAAGGTGCCCTTAAATCTGTCATTAAAGGGCTCTTGGCCGACGCTGGATGGTCCGCGCCCCGCGCAGCACCTCCGCGCCGCTGCCCCGCTCCGGCCCCGCCGCTGGGCGGGGGGAGACGCCCCTGCGCCCCGCCGGCTCTCGCAGTATTTGCCGGTTACCTGCAGATCGCAGACCGCCGAGTCGTGAAAGCCCGAGCCCTCCTTAACAACGCGTAAATAATGGAGGACAGGCCGGATGAATGAGTGCGGCGGGCGGAGAGCGGGCTGAGCCTCACCCCTGACGGATCGGGGCGCCGAAGAGGTGAGGGGCAAGAGGGTTTGGGTGAAAAATCATCAGCTTGAAAGCACACCTCAGAGCTGACCGCGCTCGGAGGATGGGGGCAAGGGGGTTGCCCACCCGAGGGCTTCACCGGGACACTGCCAGGGTGTGGGGAGGGCCTCCCGGCGCTGCCCACAACTCCCCCACCCCCGCAGTGAGCTCAAAAAAAAAAGAAAAAAAAGGGGGGAGTGGACCCCTTTATTGTTATTGTGGTTGTTCCCGGCCTCCCTGCCCGCCTCCCCGGCGGCGCTCCGCGGTGCCAGGATTTCCCTGCAGCCC
>VXBT01003025.1:627176-743542 GCA_013400235.1 Oriolus oriolus
CTTGGGGGGCTGGGAGGGAGGGGGCGCATTTCGGGGTAGCCAGAGAGAGTACTCATTAATGATCGTGTTTGGCTGCTAGGGAGGTTCATGCCCGAGCTATTGCTTAGAACGACTCGGGGTGTTTCTACATCACTGAAATTCCGAGCTGAAATTCACCCCTGTATCGGTTTAAATTTCCATCTCAGTGTATTTTGGCACACCTGATTTTATACCCTTGCCTTGGAGACAGAAGGCATACTCAGCCTACACGCCCCCGAGACAGGCTGCCCTTCTTTTTGTGCGGTGTGTCCCCTTTCGCCGCGTCTTCCTGCGTGGGGCTAAGAATAACCGTGCGCTTCAGTGCGCTGCTCCCTGCCCGGCTGGGGCTGGGGCTGCTCCGAGGGCAAGCACGGCGCTGGGGGCAAGTCAGTGCCCGATGTGATGCTGGTTGTCGAGCTGAGTTCAAGTCGGGAAGTCAAATTTGAGAATTTGGATTGGGTTGATGATGAAGATCATCAGAATGCGGGCTGTAGATTAATAAGAAGGACTTGATTTATCTTCAGTTGGAATTTAAAAGAGACCAAAATAGAGGAAGTAATTAATTTAAGACTTGCGTCACTGTAGATTGTTGCTATGTTTTAAAAATAGGAAGGCTTATTATGAAATGTTTAAGGTAACAAATATGATCCTGATCTCTTACTTTCCTTTAAAAAATATCTGGAGGAGGGAGGCAAGTACTCATGCATAGACCATTATTTTCAGTTTTATATCGGTTGTAAGGATGTAACATTGTTCAGGAAAATGTAGATGAAAAAAATCAGAAGGTTTAAGGTATGAAATTCTAAAGCTGAACGATTCTTTAGATACACACCACCAGAAACCTTATAATCCATGTGCCGTGGCTCAGATGTTTAGAGGAATGACAGAGATACCAAAAAAGGCATCATGATACTCAGCGCAATTCTAGAAGCAGAATTTTCTCCTTCCCTACAGAAAAGGAAAGCACATTTCTGGAAGCAAGAAGTGACAGATGTGGCATCTCAGCAGCTGGCTAAACATAAAAGCATGTATCAGCAGGTGATTACTGTTGCAAGGATTTATTTTTAAAGTGTCTTGTACTGAAAGGCTTCAGCCTTTTTTAGCTTTGGCATTAAGATTTACTTGTGCTCTATGGCATGTTAAAAATAGTCTTTCAGCAGAAACATTCAGAAAAGCAAGAGAAAACTCCTGTGTTCGAGGCACTCCTTGCTTTGAACATTTGTTTTGCATTACAGCATGCAAAGGAGAGGAACTGAGCAGGTTCTTTGGCCAGTAGGATAGTACTGAAGGGAATGATTTTTCCTGGCCTCAGCATAAGCCAGCGGTATCTGGGAAGGAAACAGTGGGGCCTATCTTTTTCTTAGATTAAAGATAATCACAGTTACTGTTCTCTGGGGAGCACACTGTACATCTACAGAAGTAAAAATCAGGCTGCAGAAACTACCTCTGTTGTTCTGTGCTCTTCTGTGATTGGTAAAGCCAGCCTGAATCACCAGGAGGTGGCCTGGGTGAATTTTAGAAAGGAAAGAGATGAATATCACCTAAGAGGCAACCCAGAGCCACTCTTCCCCTGAGGCAGCGGCAGCGTGGGTCTGCACCATCCCTATTTGACTGCTGTGGCTAAATGTCACATTGACTTGAAAGAGGCATCTAAAACTGATCCAAACCACTTATATCAGCTTTACTGTAACCAACAAAAGCCACGGTTCATGGCAAAACATGTTTGCTCTCAGCTTTTCATAATTAGGTAGGCTGCTTTTGTTTATAGTCTTTTAAGCTAGATGGCTCCTTATAGAAGAAATTCTGGTCCTCTGCCCAAGTTTTAAGAAATAGTTTAGGGCAGAAAAGGAAACTTGCATTTAGAAAAATTTCTTTATGCCATGTAGAATTTGCCATCAAGTTCTCTTTTACTTCTTGCCAGTGAGGCTGTGTGTGTCCCAGGGGCTCAGCAATGCTCTCTGACCAGTTCTTCCTCCTCTTCCTCAACCTAGTTAACAGAATTGCTGTGGATCAGGTCACCTGATGCCTGTTTGGCCTTTCATAATGATGTAAAACACCACAGGCTTTCACCCTCCTGCATGTAAATTTGACTTTTTGGAAACAAACAAATAAAACCATGACTACTTTTTTTTTTTTTTCCCCCTCTTATGATCACGTCAGAGTAAATGTATTTTTTCAAGATCTGAACCATCTCATGGAGAACTCTTCTTCCCCCAGTAGTAAAACTGAGCTAACTGGGTGGTCTGTACCTAATAGCCACGGTATCCCCACAGGTGCAGTGCTTACAGGGAAGGCAGTTGGCTGAAGGTGTTGTTTGTTTGTTTGTTTGTTTGTGTGACGGCAAGGTGAATTTCCCTAATAAACTTAAGTCTGAACTTAAGCTAGGATGTGGGAAGAATTGTGTTTGGGTGTTGGGTGGAGGACTTTTTAAATGATTTCCTCTCACTACGAAGCAGACCGGTTAGGAGGCAGTGAAAGCGGTTCGCGGGTGCTAAGGGATGTGTCTGGGTGGAGCAGTGAGGGCAGATTTGAAGCACCGCCTGTAGAGTACAGGCTCTTCTGCAAAGCACATCCTGTGTGAAGCAGGATGGCAGAATGAGGTGCAGCTACTCAGTACAAGCTCAGGTAAAGCTCGCGCTGAAGAAGAGACACACTTCTAGTCCTGTGTTAAAATAAGAAAGATTTCTGGATGACATTCATGCAGATATGCATTGCTTACAGTATTTAAAATGTTCTGTATTTACACTCATCATTTACGTTCCTAATGTTATTGAGCAAAGATGTTGATCCAGCACGGTGACTGCTGGGAAGGTGAGTCTGATGGGAGCAGCTGGACCTGGTTGACAAGACTAACTTCCTCATAGTTCAAGGGTTAAATCAAGACCCAGTAAAGCCTCCGGAAACACACTGCCAAGATAAAATTAGATGATTACAAGTGAACAAAGTTGGCCAGGGTGACAAGATATATTTATACCTTTACTTAGTTTCATTGATATTTGTGGAATAAATAGTCAAGTATAGAAGCAAACATTTGTCTTATGGTTTTACTACTAGTCAAGCCTACAAGGGCACAGTTAGTCAATAATCTTTGTAAGCAACTGTGAGATTTTTCTTTTGAGAGGCTAGTGAACTGCTGAATATACTTTCCTCCTTTTTGTGTTGTGCTTTTGTTTTTTAAAGAGGAAAGATAAGCCATTTGCAGGCCATTTTCAGGCTGAGCCTACAGTCAAGTAGCACTTTTAGTGCCTAAAGCTCTGAAAATGTGAGTAGTTTTTGAATGCTCAAACTAAATTGTATCGTCATGATCTTAGCAGCTTTTTATTCATGACCATTTTACTGAAATGTATATTTAGCACAAGTAATTTGAATTACAGTTATACTTATCTTCGAAATTATCGAGTTGTGCAACACTCTTAAAACTTGATGACCTAGTATCTCATGAATGCCAAGGAGCCACATTAAGGGTTTCAACTCCCACTATGTGCAGTAAAACAACAACATACAACTTAACTATGTAAATGTTGTGTTCGTGCTGTTTCTACTTGCACTGAATAATAGAAGAAAGCTCACCAAATCTGATACACTGCTTTGATTTCTATCATAAATGTCAACGGGGAACATGTTAGGTAAGAAATTAAAGGGTCTGATACTGCGAGTTTTTGTGCTGGGTCTCATTCTGAATGAGCGAAGTGAACTTTTCTGTGGTTACATGTAAACAGCAGCTGACCTTCTGCAGAGATACAAGAGCTGATGACAAGCTGAGACGAGGTATGACTTGCTTAGTCAGGTCTGCAAGCTTGTTTAGGTGCGTTTACATGGCAATTAATTTTTTTTAAGTCATCTGTAAGAACTTACTAAAAATAAATACTACTTCATATCTTTTCTTGGAAGATCTAAAATGTAGGGGTTGGTGTATTTTTTTTCTGTCCCTTTGAAATACCAGATGTTTCACGTCCCTTTCTCACTATTTTGCTGTAGAAATTTTATATGTATCTGAGGATTTGTGTTGTGCTTTAAACAAAGGAAACAGGTGCTGAGTCTTCATTCCAAATGTGGGGTTTTTTCCTATTAGAATATTGGGCACTAGAATAAAAATAGTAAATAAAAGCAAACTGTTAGTCTGAAATTTCTTTTTTTTTCCCTGTTAACTTTTCAAGAAGTCAGTACAGTATAACATTAAAGTCAAGCAAACCCAAAACCTTAAAGCCTGTTATTCTGGCAAAAGCAAGTATCCATAAATTGGCAAAAGCCTGTAGAAAATGGTGATGCATATGCATTATGGTCATGTTATTTCTCACAGCCCTCTTGCCTTACATAGTATGTGGGATGAATTAGGTGAGAAGTAGCAAAAAGGGGGGATCTGTTTGAAATCCTGGGCTAAAGCCGAAGCTCCTGCTTTGTCATAGTCCTCTTGGGTGGTGCAGATGGTGAAGGAACCAAATAATGATTGCACAAGTAACGTAATCTTGGGATTTTCTAACTTTGTGTTCTTTGAGTTTGTAACCTTAGTGCTCTGCATATGATATTTCTAATTATGGGGTTCATAATTCTCAGTGATACTCTGCAAGGAAGATCAAAGGTGCTTTGCTGCCACCATAGTCAGCATCTCTGAAGCCTTTCTGCAAAGAGGTTGTGAAACCAGCTTTCTAGCCAGCACAGCTCTCGGTCATGATCTTCACCAGGAGAAACCCTGATCCCTGTAAGAGTATGAATAACAAATCTTTAGTGAAGAAGAGACTGATGGATCTTGTTGCTTTGATAAACACTTTCTCTGTTTCTCCTGTTCTAGTAAAGTTCCTTAATTTTTTTATAAGAAGGTGGTAGTCTCAAACCATGTGAGTAGGTCAGTTCCTGTGTAGTATACAGGTCTTTTTGTGGAGGTGTTTTTTCTAGTACTTGAGTGATGCACTAGTACCAAGTGATGTACAGGAACATAATGCCAGTGTTGATGGGGACTTTTGCTCCATATTTATATTCTTACACTTTTTTGTTTGTTTTTCCTCATATTTCTTTTGTATTCTGAAGAAATATATGACACAACTAATGAACTCTTCTCATTCAGAAAGCTTTTAAAAAAAATCAATACTTCAGTAATTTTGAACCTTAACAATCCTTTATGATGCCANGTTCTCATTCAGAAAGCTTTTAAGTTCTATGAAAAAAATCAATACTTCAGTAATTTTGAACCTTAACAATCCTTTATGATGCCAGAACGGTTTTTTAATGTTCTTTGTTCTAATACTTCCTAAATCTAACCTTTTAAATTTTATCCATCAAGATATTTTGATCAGAAATAAGTTCCATTCTTTATTCTTTCTTATGTATATCTCCAGTCCTACTTAAGTAAAGCCTGAATTGTGTGTGTTTACATACATCTTTTTCATGAAGGCCTATGTATTTTTAGAAAACTCTAACTTTACCTTTTTGATTCAGTTAATATGATTCAGTGCATATTTTGATTTAGTTACATTCTGTTTATTCATGAGATTGGGTAAATTAGATCTGAAACTCAAGCAAAGATTAGTCCAAGGTGTGGTGGAGTTTAAGGTGTCTTGGTTTGCTTTTTCTCTTCCCTTTGCTGTGCTGAAGATGCACACCATAAATATTCTGTCCTCAGTGTGACAGGATCTTATTCAGGCACTCTTGTCGCTGCTTTTAGTGAAATTCTGTAGGGGAATGGCCATCAATATTAATTTTTGGTATTTATTTTTGGATTATTTGATAAACTGTGTCTTGGGAGCTAAGAGTTTCAGTTTGGTTAAATTTTTTTTCCAGAGGATGGTTAGGTCAGTCTTCTCATGTTCAGATTTCAAATAACAGCTTAATCAGTTGGAATTTTATGAGGTCCCTATTGTTTGAAGCATTAATGTGACTCATTGGTTCTTTGAGAGTACATGTTCCTGTAACCACAAAAAATAAAAACAGAAGCACCCCTGACACCAGAGGTTGCACATGCCACAGTGAGGGTGAAGAAAAAGAAATATGCAGGTTCTGCCTTTTGTAATGCAATGTAAAGGCCAGCCATGCCATTTCTCCCCAGCACTGTGGTCCTTGCCAAGACACTTTCCTTTCGCTTTTCCCTGATTTGTGAATATTCATTTGGAGGATGATATGAGGCTGTGTAGTCTTTGACGTTTCCCTCTTAAGTTTGCATGGCTCCTACAAATAATGTTAGGGGTTAGCCCAATTTAAGGAAAGCTTGAACAGTAGGAGAGCTACATGGTGAGTGAAAGAGAGACAAAGAAAGAATAGTGCCATTAACTGTCCTGCATGTCAGATGCAGCTCACATGTTTCTGCTCCAGATACCAAAGATCACTGCTCCTCATGAAGTTTAAGCTGGTTCTTTCCTTGCTCGTGGCTCCTATAGCAGATGACCACGGTTCATAAGAGGGTAAGATGTAATGGATCTAGGGGTCTCTTCTGCTCGGATGTTTAAAAATCAGATGGGAATACAGGAGTGAAGAACGGAGTAGCACGTCCATGCATAGGCTGTATATATAGCATACAGGATTGTACTTTGCTTCAGTCCAAACAGTTGGAGTGGAGAGGTGAAATACGAGGGAAGTGATGTTCACAGCAGTTACAATTCTGTTATAAAGGAAGGTATTCTTTGCCGCAAAAGACAGAACAACTGAAGACCTGTCTCCTGTGAGATTGGGTTGTTGTCATTTTATGTCTGCATAATTGTTAATACGCTAGACACCTGGCTTGTGATTAGGGGTATGATGCTACAGTAATACAATTTGTAATAATTCATTGCTCAGTTGGTCATCCTGCCTAGAAGACAATTGTAACATCTAGTCAGTGTGATGGAAGCCTTAAATGAAAAGGTTTGCTCGTTATTGTTACCACATCTGCATTAACGTCTTTCTTATCAGTGACATGCAAAGTAATCAGTGGTACACAGGAGTCCTCAAGACTGAATAGAAAATCTATTGTTAGTAACGAGACAGTGGACCGAGCAGACCAGTAATTTGTATGGCTACCACTCTGTTCTGCACGTCCCTCTCCACTTGCTTGGTATGATTTTAGTGGAAAGGGAGGCTATATTTCTTCTGGTTTTCTCTCCATGTACCTTCAAGCAGTATGAATACCCATCTCAGCCTCTGGAGTCTTTCAGATAAGATCCCCTGAGGTCAACAGCAAAGACCACAAAGTAATTCATTTGGTAGCAGTGGACTGTACAGCTCTCTTAAAAATGCATCCTTCTAGTCCCAAAGAACAAAAAGTTACAATAGCAAGAGTCCAAGAAGGTTATGAATCTGTAGGAGTTCCTAAAGGAATTTGTGAGGACAAAAATAAAACCTGCCTCTCCAAATGGAAGTGCTGAACAATCAAGTAATTTATGCTGTGGACAGTTTTCACATTTTTGTCTGATAATTAATTTCACTGGTAGTTGCAGTATTTATTTTATCTTGAGAGTACAACCATGCCTCTACCTTGGCAGTGAAATATACATTGTAAATAAAGTATTTTGTGGCATGACACAACGTTTTGATTACTGGGACATGCTCTGACAGCTGTATAGCAGGAAATAACAGAATTGTTATCTAATAAATCAACAACAGAGAAGTCAGAAGCTTTTTGACACTGCCTTTGGTATGAACAGTATATCCATTCAAGTGTAAATCTTTAAGTGCATACAAGTAACCTCTGAAAATACAAAGATATAATCTGCATACAACTAAAAAATCTGCAAGGAAAGAAGCAGGCTTCAATGCCACAATGAACAGTTTAAACATGCAAATTACTCCTAGTGCTAAATTCCAACCAATTTTCCTGCATCAAGCCTGCGTAAATGTCTCTGTTCCTTGCATCTATGCATAAACCTTGATCCCTTCCCCACATCCACTGTTCTCCATCTCCTGGTTCCACATCCCTGGTTCTTATGCAGAGGTTCTGTCACTGATCTGAATTTGGGTTGATGGTTATTCCTCCCAACTGAGTTGGTGGGGATGGAGCAATGTAAGCATGAGGGCTGGTATTTTCAATAGAGAAGATTTCAAAAGATTCCAAGTGGCAGGCAATAAAGCTACTGAATCTTGTAAAAATTACACAGTTTAACAGCTTAAAATTGCCTGTCCTGGTAATTCAGACTGACAGGAAAAGACACATTCCCAGGTACAAATTTTAAAGTCAGAACTAGCTTTAAAAGAACAGAGGTGCCAGAACCTGCTACCAATGTTGTGGATTTTGATGGATGGTGTATCCATACGAGTAAAGGGCATTATGGTACAGCTGGGGAGTAGAAGTAGATAATTTTGTTTTATCTCATTAGAGAAACAGTTTGAAAACTTTCGTTAAAATTCTCCCACCTCCTTCTAATCCTCCCAATAAACAAACATATACAGATGGCTGCAGAAGAGGATAGAAAATGTTGAATGGCAGTGTCAGATATTGATAAACAACTCTGAAAATAAGCCTTAAAATGGAAGCTTCCAAGACAGCTGAAGTGTAGGTGGATGTGTTAAAAAGGCATCATCTGAGAAACTGTGTATTCTTTCTGTAATAAAAGTAGTATCTGCGGAAGTAGGAGCAGCTGTGTGTGTGTATGTGTGTGTGCACTAAAGATCCGTGTCTGAAATGGTACCAGATGATTTTTCAGGTGCTCCAATTCAGTGTGTTCTTTCAATTCATCTGGCGAGGTAGCTGGCAGTAGTTAGTGGGCTTTCCAAATTTCAATTTTGGGATAAATATCCTGCGAGTACAGATGTGGTCCCAAAGTCAAGTGTTACAGTAGTGACAATATATAAGAGATGTTGCTTGAAAAGAAGTTACAGTTTCAAATTCAAGAACTGTTTGAATTTTTTTTGAGTAAAAGTGAAGGAAGCCACATATAATTTTTTTTAAATTGTGCTTTACTTTAAAACTGAGTATCTGTAGTTGGACATGGGTTCTGCTTGGTCATGGATCTTAGATACCCTTTTTGGACAGTTGTACTTTGAAATGTTAAGCTTTTCTTGTTTGTTTTGAATAGGCTAAGTTGCTGCGAATTGGGTGCCCTTCTGTTTGCACAGTGTCAAAGGAGAAACAGCTTCTAAATCTTGCAGATCTCAAATTGTTCATGGTGATTTGTCTGGAAAGAATTTATTTGGTTCTCCATGCAGGATTTCAAGTAGTATCCAACACAGAGATCTACTTCTTTTTTTCTTTTTATTTTGTATTGAAAGATGAGAACTTTCCAAACACAACAGTTTTGATGAGAGCTCTATTTTGTTAACTTCCAGGAGATTTGTCCTTTCAACCTTCACAACCATCCTGATGGCCAAGGAAATACAATCTGTGGACAGAAAGGCTTTTAAAATTTAGTATGGCCTTCCCTGGATAAAAATGCTTTTCCAAATATTTAATTCTTAAGAGAAATGCCATAAATTTAGGGGAAAATATTGTTCATATCTTGAATGATAAAAGTCAGAACAGACCACTGGGAACTTGTCTTATAACAAGCTGTAGGCCTTTCCTGAATTGTTACCCAGTTCTGTGTCAGTATAACTCCTGGCTCTACCCAAATTGTTTGAATTAGACAACAGAAATTTCTTAAAAAAACCAAAAGAACCCCAAACAAAAAAAAAACCCAAACACCAAAGCAAATTAACAAATATTTAAATAACAGAGGATCTACCGTAAGCCTGAGTAAATTGTTCTTGCTGTTTGAAAAAGGTATATTTCCTTTGTATATGCTTTGACTAGCTTCACTCTAGCAAACTGAAGCTAGATAGTTGGACTGGATGATCTTAAAAGTCTATTCCAACCTTGATGATTCTATGCCTCTATGAAATGTAAGTGATAATATCAGTCTTGTGGCTCTTCTGGAACTTTCTTTTGTTTTGTGATATCCTCTTGGAACTGTAGCTACAGGGACTGGATGTGGTGATGGCCAAATACAGAATTACTGGACCTTTCCTTCCAGTGCTCTCTCATGCAGCAGGGAATTGCAGTAACCTCTTATGACTACAGTTCAAGAGGATGAGGTTCAGCCTGGTTATCTCTTCTGACCTCTTATTTCTGTTTCTGAGCACAATCTTCCTTCCTGAAACTGTGGCCTATATGATTTAGTCTTCCATTTTAATCTTGAGTGCATGACTTCGGCTGATGTTCAGCTGTCAGCCCGTAGTGGTTTAACCCGACAGGTAGCTGAACACCACACAGCTGCTTGCTCACTCCTTCCCCCACCCAGTGGGATTTGGAGACAACTGGGGGGAAAAAAGGTAAAATTTCATAGGTTGAGATAAAGACAGCTTAATGAGACAGAAAAGGAAGGGTTAATAATAAAAGAATTAGAAAGTACAAAACAAGGGATGCACAGTGCAATTGCTCACCACCTGCTGACCAATGCCCAGCCAATTCCCTGGCCTGCTTTCCCCCTAGTTTGTGTACTGACCATGATGCCATATGCTATGGGATATCCCTTTGGACAGTGGGGGTCAGCTGTCCTGACCATGTCCTCTCTCAGCTTCTGGTGCTCCCCAGCCTACTCACTGCTGGGGTGGGGTGAGAAGCTGAAAAGCCAATGACTCTGTGTAAACACTGCTTAGCAACATCTAAAACATCAGTGTGTTAGCAACATTATTCTCACCATAAGTCTAAAACACAACACTGTACCAACTACCAAGAGAGAAATTAGCTGTATCCCAGCTGAAATAAGGACACAGTTAATCAAGGTCACTCTGTCCCTCATTTTCATTATCCACCTATTGATTTTTCCTCTTGATCCTCAGTCTTCCAGTGCAGCTCATTTTAGGGTAGTTCTCGAACTGAAATGGATCAATTGAAGGCAATGAGTTTTAAGAGCACTCACTGGCAATGCAGGCTACAAGTCCTGCTGAACAGAAAGCTCACAGAACTCCTCATGCCCGTAGAAAAAAAGCTACAATTTCTCTTTGTAACATGAGTCTGACGTAGCAGTGGCACTCCCTTTAAGGGCCTGCAAATGGCGAGAAACGCTTATGAAATTAGGAGTGTTAAGATGCTGTGTAAGAACTCATAATTATCTACTCTGAGACCCCAAGATCCATGGAAAAAAGAGACCGTTCTTGGTTTTCGGTGGATGTACTGTGCTGAAAGAAGAGCTGTATATATTACAAGTTGTCCTTCCATTGCAGATGTATCAGTTTTGTATCTTGTAATCTATTTAGTAAAGGAAGAGTTTTGATTCTAATCTGGTTTGCAGTAGTTATAGCCTCCAATAATTACACTGATTTAATTAATGTTGAAAGAGAGAAAGAGAAAAGATGTAAACTAGTGACTCAAAAAGTTGTCTTAGTTGTTTTTAAAGCTATCAGCAAAGTGTTTGACCCAGGAGCAAATGGCTATTTCCAGGTACATAGCAAATTACAGAATTTCAGTGAAAAGCTCAAGAAGAATATAGTGGTGTCTGAAAAAGACAAGTGAAAAAATTTTCTGTATCTTCTGCATAAGAAAGGTGACTAGCAAGAAGTGTTAAGGGAGTTTTATTATTTATTAGCCTTAATCAACTTCTAAAACAGCACTCTGACGGATAATAAGTCACTGGGAATGTAATAGTCCAAATGCAAGTCAGGTTAAGAGTCTCTGAATTTTTCAGGTATTCACAATTTTTTGTTTTTAAAATTGAGATTTTGTTTTCAGATGTAATACTCTTTCAGCCTGTCTTGGCACTCTGAGTGAAATTACCTGCCTTGTTTCAGACAGTCTGAAACACTCACTTTGGGAAGTGTGAACTCAATCAGCAGCCATTAACCTGGGAACCTGGTGACTCTTAAAAGTTAACTGTTCTCCTGCAAGCTGCTAATGTGTTGTACTTGGAGAGTTTTAGTTTACTGACTAGGTGCAGATTTTTTTTTCTTTTCATTGTTGTTTGTGCCTTTTTCCTCTTCCCATGCTAAATTGTCTCTGCCTTCCCACTTTTGTCCTCTCAAGTGAATGGGTTCTGGTCTTTTCAGGAACAGCAAAAGTTTAACAGCAGTATCTATGGCTGGGTTTTTGTTTAAGATGATATATAATTAATTTGAATTATTGTAGGATGAACCCTATTTGGTGCTGTGTTTTGAGAGAACAAACAAAACAACAACAAAATCCCCTTTTTCTCAAGGGTGTGGTTTAAGAAGCCTGTGACTATAGGGGTGTTGCTGAACTACTTTTAACAGTGATCTTTGTAGCTGTTGGTTAACTACATAATACTTTCCTCCAATAAGGATTTCCTTGGGCTCCAAGGAAGAAGCCCACGTATGCTGTCCTCTGCTTCTGCAGCCGGAAGGAGCATACCTCTCGTGAATCCAGGCAGCATCCATGTACAGAGGGAAAGAAGGAATGCCACTTGAGTAATATATTCCTTTTAGAACTTACTGTACGTGTCTTTTCCTGAGACTGTTTCAGAGTGTTTAGGTTATGGTATTTCTATTCCTTCCCGAGGGAGCTAAATCCAGAGAGTCTGTGGAATAGGTCGTGCATCATTCATTAATTTCTTCTGGTCCTGTACTGAAACAGCAACACTGAGATGTTGATGCCCTACTCGGATGCAAGTTTCCTCTTAAATTTCTGGAGTGTACTGTCTCTGCTCTTGTGTAATTCAGGGAGTTAAAGTTTGTTCCTTGCCTGTGTTTCTACAGAGACTATCTCCATTAAAAGAACTGTACAGAGAAGAGAAGAGAAGAGAGCCCCACAATGTGCCTTAAATTAATCCTTATGCCTTGTTACAGTATATGTTGTGGGTTCTTTTGATGGATATGATTTAGATTTGCACTCAGGACAAGGCAATTGACCTCAGTTTCTCTTTCTTTGCTTACACTAAGAAAATCAGGAATACCTGTCCACTTACTAAGGTGGCTTGGTTTCTGACCATCTTTACATTGATTTTGTTTTCTGAGTTGGTGTCGTGGTGTTTGTTTTGTTGTTGTGTTTTATTTTTCCTCATATCCCTTCTCCCCCAGGAGAAGTTTTTGTCAGTGCTGCAGGTGTGTGCCCTGGACTCTACAACATGTCATTTTTCTTAAATTTTTTAAGGATGGTAAACCACACTAAGCAACATAGTGCTCCTCCCATGGCTTGAATTTTGACTCCCTGGAGCTTGCAAGAGCCATCAGAAATTTGCTTTAAATAGCCTGCAGTAAAAGTAGAATTTCATCTTACCTACTTATTAGAGGATTAAGTAAATAAATATGCCCTTCACACAGGAAAGTAGGTCCCAGAATTATGTTCTTTTATTTTTCTGCCTACACACCACTGCTTTCCATACGAGTTGTGTGAATTGGTACAGGCAGGACTTGCAGCATGTGGTAACAGCTCGTTCTTGGTCAATACCGAGGTGCATCCATGCCCAAAGGGTTTGCTGCACCTCATTTCTCTGCTGCTAGAGTTGTATAAATAAGACGAACAGAGCTTTAACAGTCCAGCTGCAAGTGTCACAATGCAATATAGAGCCTTGGTGTATGTGCGCTCTGTTTCAGAACCAGCTTCTCTCAACTCTGAAGTAATTACTGCAACCTGGATAAAGTATAGGCTCAGTACACTTAGCTGGTGCTGGTTTAGTCTGACCTAAACATAACTTTTGCCTTGTGCAACACTTTGCTTCTCCCACCCGCCCTCCCCCAGTACTCTGTATAATGTGAGGGGCAAAAGGGTGAGATTACTAAACGGTGAGTTTAGGCATTACTAAAAAGACAGATGGTTGTTAAATTTGGGTTGAATTTGGCTGTCAGCCACCTGGTATAGGTCTCCTCAGTATCCTGAGAGTGGAATGCCACTGCTAATCAGTCTTAAATTTATGGACAGTGGTTTTGACAATGGATTATATATTTAATGGTCAGCTTCAGAATCTCTCTCCCGTTTGATCTCCCTTGTTGGAAGTACCATAAGGAACACAGTAACTGAACTGCTAAACATGCAGTTACTCAGCTTTTGTAAAGCAGTGAAAGGGACCTGCAAATGTAGGCTCCTAGTAGGAGGGAGGGAGGGAGGGAGGGAAAGGAGTTGTCTTGTTGATTTGATGATCTTAAAGGTCTTTTCCAACCTAAATGATTCTCTGATTCTATCTGGACTGTGAGGGCTGCAGAGAGGTGCAGCTGGGTGTTGGCATCTGTTACCTAATGTCTAGCCTAGTTTCCGTTGAAATATCTGATTAATTTTGGGGCTTTCATTAATGTGGGTTTTGGAACAAATTAAATGTGACCGAGGTCCCAATAAGGATCTGAAATCTGTTTTCTGCTGAAGAACTCTTTAGACAAATGATCAGCAATTTGCATCATTAAGCACACGCTTCACTGGGGCTTCCCAGCAGGACAGAACACTGAGACAGAACTTGCCTCACGCAGTGCTTTTCTTGTAAGGTGAGAGCCACTTAAGCCAAACTCATGCTTTGCCCCATTTGTGTGTTCTTTTACAGCGTTTTGGGGGAGGAGGTAGTTGTTTTATGGCAGTCTGAGTTTGGTGTGATCCTCTTCAAAAGGTCCTTGTATGTTGCGTTTCTCTAGATACTAACTAGCAACTAGATAATCCCCTCCCTCTCCCTAGGCATCCTCCCAAGGATTTACAGTGTTTTAAAGGTGTGTGAGAGGGTTTGTTCTGGTAGAACTCATCATAAAAAGTTGTAACTTGTTTCTCGCAACAAAGGCAAGTTGTTGTTTTGGTTGGTGTTACGCCACTGTGTTTGTCAGTGTCGATTTATGTCAGGCTTTAAATAGGATACTCTGCAATGAGTTTGTTTTCTGGTAGTTTGTAATCCTTTCAGGCCAGCTAACATTAACGAGCGGCAGCATTGCTGTGGCTGGCTTTCTTTTGATCATGCACAGCCCTAGTCAGGAAATGGGTGAGGAGCATGAGTCATGATTACATTACCCTAATGTGACTGCCCACTAGAAGTTTTCTTTTTGCCGCCAATACGCCTTCCCTTGACACTGCTTCTGAAAACAAAATGTCCATTTTGGAGCACTTTGAAATATTGACCTTTGAACAGAGAGATTTATGTTCCCTTGCAGTCTCGAGGCAAAGCTCTAAGCAGGAGCCCCTGCGGAGTGCAGAGAGAAAACGAATGTCTGCAAAATGCTTTTCCAGAAAGCATTTTGCAAAGACAGGACTTGCAGTATGCTAGGTCTGCTTGGGTTCAGTGGATACAATATGCTTCCCTGACCCATTTGCTTATTCTGACATGTTGCCTGCACATGCAAGCTCGAAGTCCAGTCTTCTCTTATACTTGGGCTGTCATCTCATTTACCATTTGGCTTAAGCTTTGTCTTAGATCTGTACTTATCTTTTGAAATATGGCTACAGTAATGGGAAAATAGGTGCTGAGTGCTGGCTGAGGTAAACCCTGAGTGTTGAGAAGGTGGCTTTAGTGGGATTTGAGACAACAGTATTTTGGACAGTTTAATTAGATACGTGGGATTTAGAGTTTGAAAGAAATATCAGCTGCTAATCAGTAAACTAGCTTTAGCACCGAATTGCCACTGTGCACTCTGAATATTCAGACAGTTCACCTCTGTACAAGTGCTGAGTGTATTAATTTCTTTCAAATTAAACTCATTAACTCTGCCAGGTTTTAAGAGTAATATGTGAAATATGACTATTGGCACAAAGAATGAATGCTGATACTACTTGATATATTCCAGAAAAAAATAAGTCTGATCAATTGAGTACAAGCAACTCAAGCTGACAGAACCAAATGTCTCAGGAGGAAGTGGGGACCCCTGCACTGCTGTTCAGCGTGGGGCATCCCTGTCAGCTGGGGCATGCAGCAGGTGTCACTGACACGCTGCAGAGCAGCACCAGAATATGACATGTCTTCCAGTTGTCACTTATTCTTCCAGATTCTTACCTCTGCTCCAATAGTGCCTTCAAATAGTAGTTGTTTTGTTAGAAGTAGAGTAAAAACTCACAGTGAAGATGTAATTTCTGTTTTTTCCGTTTTGTTTCATATAAGGGTGATAAACCAGTTACTTTAGTTGACATGGGCTTGTTATTGTACTAACAATATACTTGAAACTGAATATAGATAAAATTTTAGAAGTCCTATTTACTCTGTGATTTCAGCCCCATTCCTCAAAGAGGGCATGAGCTGAACCAAAAAGAAATTCAGTGAGGATTTTTTTTAATCTATTGAAGCATTTCCTTTCTTCCACCTACTCCAAGCCCATCAACTTGGATCTCATCTTGATGACCATTCAACTCTCTGAAGGAGGCAGAACTGCAACAGGGCAGAAGATTCACTCTTCTTCCATGTAACAAAAAAAGTCCTGTGCAACTTCAGATTTTTCTGTATCTTTATATCTCTACCTCATTGTTAGTCTTTGCATATAGAGGGCTCTGGCTTTCAAGTTCATTTTAAAACTAGTTTATCAGCCACTTAAAGATGGTCAATACTTATTTAAAGTGAAACATTCTGAGAATTGAATAATGGAACTGGTGATTATGATATGCCTATGTCACTTGTGTGTTTCAAGGAGATGATAAGGAGTATTTGACTTAAGAGATGAAGCATATTTGAAAACTGGAGGTCAGGAGTTCAGGGTAGGGTTTTGTGGGTTTGGTGGTTGGGTTTTTTTTACGGAAACCTTGCAGGATCCTTGTATTTTAGATTGCCTTTTGTCAGCAGCTAGCAGTTAAGGAAACTTTAAGCTAAGGGTCCTTTCCAAAAATAGTATTAATGTCTTAACTATAGTTAGAAAACCTTAATTTCAGTATGGCAACAGTCTTGGGAACCCTAAGACAGAAACAAGTGGAGCTACAAAGCCATTTTTGCATCAGAAGTGCATAAAGTCGGGATGTAATTCCATGGACATTTTTCCTTGCAGAAGAGTTGGTTAAGGATTGCCCATCCCTTCTGCCAGAACTCCTTGCTTTCTAAGAGTGATGTCTCAAGAGATAGCTTAGCTATTGAAATGATTTTTTACAGCTGAGAGTAGCAGTCTCACTCCAAGCCTTATGATTTTACACCCCTTTCCTAGTTAGTTTTCACCTTGTTGTGTGCTAAACTGGCCTGTAAGAGGTCAAGTGTGTGCACACAGTAGAGGGGAATGAGAGAATGCCTTTCTGACAGCAGGTTATATTAGGCTCGAACTCTCTTGAAGCATTGCCATCGGGCAGCTGCAGCTGTTGCTAAGCCTGTCCTGTAAACTGAGTCAGTAGAGAGAACTGCAGCTGTGACCAGTTTGAAGTGTGGCTTGTAGGTCCATCTGCCTGCAGAGTGTGCAGGGAACTGCAGTGCAGAAGCAGGAACCAGCAATAAGGAGTGAGGAATCCAAGGTGGGAACTTCTGAAATTGGCTTTGAGAGCAGAGTTGGGCTGAGGAACTACACCCTCTGTGTCAAAAGAGAAAGCCATCTATGCTAACCTGCTCAGAATCATAAAGGGTGTGGATTGTGGATTCATAATCCACTTAAACTGATCTGAGTGCTGACTGACATCAAAAGGGGCGGTTGAGATTTCAACCGGAGCAGTTTGCCAGGCTTTTAGGTGGCACATCATCAGCTCAGGTTGTAGGGGTTATTTTTTTGTCCCATTTCATGTTTTTCCCTAGGGCTGAAGAGAACTGATGGACAAGTTTTTAAGGCTGTCCATCTTGTGGCTTATGGGTTTATGGTTCCCAGCTATTTGCTCATCTGGTGTGTGACTTTGTAGGAGGAGATGTGACTGCGCTTCAGTGCGCAGCCTGTCTGACGTAGCATAACCTCAGCTTGGCTGGCTGTGTTCGCTAACGTGCTGCACCTTGTACTGACATGTACCTCTGCCTAAATCTGCATGGGCTTGCACTCAACCAGTTTTTGGAAGCCAATGAACTATATGGTATTAAATCTGTATATATGAATGTACCAGCCAGCAAAGCTAAGGAGATGGTAATAAAGAGGGACATGTTTCAGTCCATGGAGCTGAACAACAGAATAGAGTGAGCTCATTAAATTCCTGTCTCTGGAGAAGAGGAGAAAAGAAAGGAAGGTTTTTATTGTTCTAGAAAAGATGCTAACTTTTCAAAGCTGAAAGCAAGCTGTGATTCAAACCTGCTGAAAGGTGAAAAAAATTGCTTGATAAAAAAGAGGGAATTATTTAAGATATTCTAATGAGCAGTCATAAGCACAGTTGCAAAAACAGACCGTGCAAGGCATTTAATTTCATATTGCATCACAACCAGATTTTTAAAATGTTAGTCCTCTAACATTTTAAAAATCTGGTTGTGATGCAATATGAAATTGCAAAGCTTGCAATTAAAAACATTTCGAATCTCAGAGTAAATGTCAGAAGTATGTCAGCATCGGAGAGGGATGTATTTCCACTGAAACAATGCAGAGATCTATTTATGCAGCATGGGCTGCATAGTATTTTTTTGAGCATCTTGCAAATAAGTACAGAATTGTTGTAGTGCAACTTTACAGGTGATGGACATTGGTGAGGAAGTATATTNCCAAAGAGTAGAGTCTTACTGGACAAACAGTGTAATACAAGCACCATCACTGGCTGTGCTGCCAAAATTTGTTGATTTAATGAATATATGCGTATGCTGATCCTAAAAAAAATAAAATGGAGATGCCCACTTGGAGCCAATAAAAGACAATGATAACAAATTCTACTTTTTCCAGTGTAGTTTATTCTACTTGGAGAACTTGTTTTTGTTATACCAGCACAAGAATTCTTAAATGGTTTGTAATATAATTCTACCTTGTAAACACAGGAAAATTCCTGTTGTAAGATGGTGAGAATAAGAGCAGAATTATGATCTTGTTTATAAACAAGGCAGTGATGATGGGAAGAAAAAAGTGATTTTTATCTTTATATATGCTGTTGGGGAGAATCATATTGAAATATTGTCACTAATTCCAATCTGCTTGGAAAATGGTGTTGAAAAATTGGAGGTTGTTCAAAAGAGAGAGAGAGAGAGACATCTGAAGGCTTAAAATTATTCCCCCACTATCACCACATGAGGAATTCCCCCTGTTCGCTTTGATCAAAAAGGATGACTGAAAAACAACTTGGTTAGTGTTCTAGTACCTTAACAAAGATGAATGTTTCTAGTTGATAAGGGGCATTTGTAATCTCAGACTGATAAAGAACAAAATAATAACTGGAGACTGAGGCCAGTTGCTCAAATTAGACCTCTTTCTTTTTGTTTCCCCCCAAACCAGGTTTGCTCTCCTTTGTTTCTTTTTCTTACAAGCTAAACTAAAAACTCTTAAAATAGATGAATTACTTCATTTCAATATAAAACACCAATATTTTAATGGTTTAAAATTAATTGGAAGTGTTCCCTAGTCAACATAATTTACTCCAGCTTGATCTGTTTGAAAGGGTGCTAGGCAGAGTGGCAAGATTTAAAGTAGTCAACAGTTAAAAATCATTTCCAGAACTTGTTTTTTTTTGTTTGTGAACCTAGGTTTTAGGGAGGTGGAAGAAAGAGGAGGGTGCTGGAGAAATGGAAGATACCTGGAAAGACACTGTATGCAGCCTGTCCCTGTCTGTGCTTACACTTCGTAGCAATTAACACTTCTTCAGGTGGACAGCTCACAGCTAGTGTACTATTTGTCTTTGATTTATGTGGAAAAAAGTGGTTTATAGCAACAGAAATGAAAATGTATCCTTATGTGATTTTTTGCCTTTTTAAAAAATTATTTCTCCACAGCCAGAATAGATAAAATAATTGTATTAATCAGGACCCAGATTGGAACAAGGAAGACTTTAGGTGCATGTTCTCTGATAACTGACCTCTGTGAAGTAAATTAATATATGTAGTCTGCATGTATGGGGAATCTTAGGAGAAGGGTGGACAAACCTTCACAGCTAGCACATGGCATCTCTGTCTTTTCATGACAATTCAGAAATGAATCAACTGCACCATGGGGTCGGGTCCTCTCCTGACCTGTGCTTCTGTAGCTGTGGGAATGATTTGGGATTTTTTTTTTCCTCCATTTTCTAAAAAGTGTATGTGATAACACAGTGAAATAAGTTAAGATTTGATGTAGGAGAGTCAGTTGAGTGCAGCTGAGAAAATTAGTCGAACTGAAGTGCATTTAGCCTGATTGTTTTCATAAAGCAATTAAATCTGTAACTTTAATCAGGAAGGTGCCAATTCCTTGATGAAAGGAGAAGCAAAGGAGACAAGGACCTCTAACCTGATCAAGGAAAGCTGACTTTAATACAGATGAATTCAAAGGCTGTGCCTCTTACAAACAATGTAAATTTAGATAAACAATCTGGAGGGAGAAGTGTTAGCACCTGATGTGGTTAAAGCTACTTAGAAGGTGGTGGCTTTATAAGCGGAGAGCTGGTGGCCTGGTGTAGAAGTGGACAGACTGGTGGCCTCTTGTCTTCAGAGACTGATGGTTGATAAAGACACCTAAGTTCCCCAGGAACACGAGAGGTAAGCTCTGTGGTGCATCATCTGATGCTTTTCTTGCACCTGAGGACTTGGATAGCTGGGAGTTTGTTTTGCTAGCATTCAGGAATTGTGACTTCATGACTTCAGGCCCCTATTATAAAACCAGTAAAAATGTGTTTTACACTTGATGTTGTTTCAGACACAGTGAAAGTTAACAGCATTGACAAGGATATTCTTAACAGTTTGTTTGTACTGCTGAAAGCTACTGGTAGCTAAAACCTAAGAGGAAGCCCTAAAGCCTAGTTGTTCTATGCTTGCAGATACTTCATCATGTAGAAAAGTTGCAGCTGCTTGTCGTGTAGTTTGTGTCTGCCTTTTGCTATGTTACTGTGTTTTTATTTGGATATTTAGCTAATGTACAAGACTCAGTTTTCTCTTACTGACTTGCTCCACAAGATAATTCAATGATATTTTAAATTATGCCTTGGAAAGGCCTTCCTCTGAATTTCACATTCTTCTAGTCAGTGATGTGTAAGGCAGAGCCTTTGCAAGGGATTGCCCTGTAGAAAGCCCATAGGCTTCCCAGCACACACAGTTGCTTCTGGCTTTGCTCTGTGGAAATGTGATTTTCTTCCTATAATTTCTTTGCCTAAGGATCTAGGTCTCTTGGGATATGTGCATAAATAAAATTTTGTACCTTGACCCTTATTTGTCTCTGGCTTTGCAAGCTTAGCTGTTGAGATATTTGCTGATAGTCTGTCCTTTTAAAATGGACTGTGGAATAAACTAAGGCATCCATGGAAAACTTTGAGCTGTGTGGAAGGTGATGATTGCTAAGTGGACAGAAGGCGGATTGAGAAGTACCTCCAAAAATATTAGTCTTTGTTACCAAGCAAAACACTTACATGAGAGTGTGAAGTGATAGGAATGAAAATGAGCAAGTGCTACAGCCAAACTAAAACTTTTAATTTTCACTGGGCTGAAAATTTCTGGTTTGGCTCATGCTTGGATCTTGTTAGGAGAGGGACATCTTTTCAACTGGAATAAAAACCCTTTCATGTTGTTTTTCTCTTAAATTAAGGTCTTCCACTGTAGGGTGGCAGTCCAGAATTGTAGACTTCTGGTTTTCTGGTAATTTCTCATTCAGCCTTCCAATTTGGCCATACAATCACTTAGTTACTGAGCTGAAATTAGTCAAAACAGCGACTCTTTTAGCAGTGAGATCAGAAAAAGGGCTTATTTTAAGACAAGGCGAAATTTATTGTGTGGCCTGAATATCAAGATTGCAGTGTGTTGTGTCCCTTCTCTTAGCCCATGTGCACTTGGGATTCCATTAAATCTTGAGTGCAGGGAGTGTGAAAATTTTGTGGACTAATTTTTCAGTTTTCTAGGATTTGAGCTGGAGGCTTAGCATTGTTAGGCTTTTCTTCATTTGCCAAAATTTGATTTATATTTTTTTCCTTACTGAAAGAACTACTTTATATATATATATGNGCAAAGCTTGCAATTAAAAACATTTCGAATCTCAGAGTAAATGTCAGAAGTATGTCAGCATCGGAGAGGGATGTATTTCCACTGAAACAATGCAGAGATCTATTTATGCAGCATGGGCTGCATAGTATTTTTTTGAGCATCTTGCAAATAAGTACAGAATTGTTGTAGTGCAACTTTACAGGTGATGGACATTGGTGAGGAAGTATATTGGTGAGGGAGATGGAGAAAGCTCAGCTTGATTTATTGATTCACAGCTTCAGCACATTGAAATAAAATGTTTCACTCTCTGAAGTATGGCATTGCTTTTTATCCTATAGAACATAAATCCAGTCTATTTGCTGCAGAATGATAATTNTATATATGTATATATGTGTATGGTATATGTTATATATTGATATGTGTTCTTCCTTACATAATTGTAAGTATGAATAAAAATAGTATTTTAGGCTTAGTGAATATTTCCAGATTTATTTGTTTGAAGAAGTTTAAAATCTGTACTCCTTTAGACAGTAGTTGACAAACAGGATAGATATGCAGAAACCAAATACAATTGCTCTGAAGCTATGTTATGTTGTACATGGAAGGCCTGTCCATTGAGAAGGGAGCCCTTTTCTTATATTTAAAAGGTGTAATTTGCAGATTTCCAGTACTGTGGGTACTGAAATCTGTAGTAAGAGTAGCCTTTGTTTTCAGCAGAGAAAATGGTGCTCGCACTAAGCATGTAATTGTGAAATTTCTCCTCTTCAAATGTGAAGCCTCTTGCACTGGCCAAATGGAAGGCAAGGCCTTCACAATTAAAGGGACTGCTGTGTAGAGAGGGCTTGTAATTCTTGATAGTGGAGTCTCTTGCAGCATCCTCTCAGGTAGTGTGGTTTTACACTGCCCCTTACTGGGGTTCTCTCGTAGTGCAAGAACTAAAGGAGATCTGGATGTCCAAAAGTTCGTGCTGCTTTCAGAGTTTTTGAATTTTTTCCCCCGTGGGCTATGAGCTAAATAAAATACAGCGCTTTTCTGGTGTGTCAAAAGAGCCTATTTATACTAGAAGTTATTTTACATTTTCTTTTTAGTATTTCCTGATGTTCAGATGTTCCGCTGTGTCCTTCAGGTTTTTTTAAAACCTCCCTGTGGAGCTTGGTGATGGTGGTTTCTGATACACATCCTAAGAGGTGGAAGCCATGAAAGCTTGGAATGAACTAGCATTTGTCTTTCATTTTTAAACTAGTGACCAACAGGCGTGACTTTGAACCACATTGTCGTTACGTTGCCATTCATTCAAATTATAAGACCTGAAAGACTGAGAAATTAGAGAGATTTTGACCTGTTATTTCTGGAGGTGAGATAGAGCTTAGTCCACTAGATAAACATAAAAAACCTCACCATTCATCTTTGTTTGATAATAGTCTTCTCTTAGAGTTGAGGACACTCTGTTTAGTTGAATGGGTTGCTTGGGCAGAATGATAAAGGGGGAGAAACAGTGCAGTGAATTTTAGTGTTTAAAATTGTAAGGCTGATTCGATTAATCAGTTCAATCCCTGTTGCAGGTGGCATGCGTAGAGATCTTACTTAGGAGTTACTTTTCTATCTTGTACTCCTGACATGGAGTAAATGGAATGTGAATCTCCTGCTATACTGCAGATCCTAATGAATTACCATTTTGTTGTGTAGAAGGAAGCTTTGAAGTGCTTTTAATTGATAGATGTGATCAACTGTATTTTCAAAATTGATCTTACAAGTATAAAATGCCCTCGTAAGTTATTGAACACTGAGCTTATTTTGTATTTCAACTTTCATCTGTTTACATCTGATATACTGGGGGGTGGGGAGGGAGGGCTTTTCAACATTGTCGAAGTGCAGTAGATACCTGGTGGGAATTAAAAATCCAAAGCACTGACCTGGCTAGACTCCCAGCTCCCCTTGTGATGCACAGTTAAGTACCCCACTGTAGGAAATAATTACTGCGGTTAAAGGATTTGTTAAAATGCTTAAATGCTTCTTGACAATCTGGGTGTGTAGGCATACAGTGCTAAGATTTAAACCTGGTGATTCATACTGAGCTTAATTTGGTGAAGGAAAAAACCTGCCAGGGCATGGATAAAAGGCAGCAAAAGTAGCCCTTGTTACAGACAGCTTCCCTCCCCTTATGGTATAGAACAGTTTTTCCGTGTAAAAGCTGTAATCTCCTTCACACAGTGAGGGTGGTGATGGACAAAGGGTGACGGATTCGTAGCTGAGTATTCTGGTAAGAAGGGGTGATCTGTGGTGCATGGACTTAACAGAAGAAAGTATAAAAATGTCCAGGAAAAAAAAATACATTTATTCTGAGATTGTCCAAGGGTTAGGAACTGGCACTGTAAGGAAGAAATACACCATTAAAGTATTAACAAAGAGTGTTTTTCAATAGCTTGTTGACTTAATAGCCTGTTAGCTCTTGTTAGCTCTATCAGGCCTTTCAAAGACCACATTCTAGTAGGAGGACACAGTTTGCAAAAACTGTTTCAATTGGTTGCACAGAGCAGCTCTGAATCACTGTGGCCTCATGGTCTGCATAATTCATGAGCTAGTCTATAACTAATTGCTATGAAGAATTCATGTAGACTAAAGAATTTAGTCACAAGAATCACTTTCCTCTAAGGCATATGCGTTTGGATGTTCCTAACAAATTGTAAGGACCTGGACCAGCTTTTTTTTCTAGTTCCTAAAACTATCCTTGTAAATGGGCACAATTATTGGAAATGTTATTGGTTACAGTTTGTGAGTGTTCCAGCACTAACTGGAAGTATCTGAATACTAATCTAATTATCCAGTTACCTAATTCAAGAGAGTCTACTCCATATCCAAAAAGGTTTCCTGGATGACTCTCAGTCTTCCTGGCTCCACCAAAAACTTAATGTTGTTGAATGTTATAAATGATTTTCTACATTCGGTCTCAAAGATCAGCATTTTGAATGCCAGAATAAGGAGAAGAAAGATTGAGATGGTGATATTTATCAAATGAATTGTGCTCAGCAACTGTGTCTAAAAAACTCTGACTTCAAAAAAAGCTATGAAGTCAGAGAAAGGTTAGCTAGCCTTGTTAATCTGAACTCTTTTATCCTGCCTAATGAAGGGAAGCAACATCATAAAGCTAATCTGCAGGCTGGAACTGTCAGTACCAGTACTAATTTTGGGGTTTGGTAAAAACAAGACTGAATGAACCATGAAAAATAAATTAATGATAACCTGATTTTGTATCCCATGCAGGTTTTCTCAAGTTGTGGAAGTAGCAGGGCATTTGGTTGCTAACTGACCCGAAAACTTGTGCTCTACCTTGAGAAGAGCTGACGTGGGAGACATTTACCTTCACATATTCCACAGTTCTCTGTATCAGAAGAAAAAGACTTTGTGTGCAAGAGTGGTTCAAGATGATGATGTAACATTGCTAACGCTGAAGGTCTCCTGAGAAGAACTGGCTTTGTAAGAGGCTTCTCCTTCCCTCTTTTTTTTTTTTAAATAACTACTTCTCTCAGAAACTACAAGCAAGATGCCAGCCAAGACACCCATCTACTTGAAAGCTGCTAACAATAAGAAAGGGAAGAAATTCAAACTAAGGGATATCTTATCTCCTGATATGATCAGTCCTCCACTTGGAGATTTTCGTCACACCATACACATTGGAAAAGAGGGACAGCATGATGTTTTCGGAGATATCTCATTTTTGCAGGGCAACTATGAGCTATTGCCTGGAAATGAAGGTAAAACCAGAGTTAGCCAGTCCGGTATCCATAGTGAATTCTTAAGGGCAAACAGCACTTCTGAATCCATGTTTACAGAAACTCCATCACCAGTGCTCAAAAATGCTATTTCCCTTCCTGCCATTGGGGGTTCTCAAGCCCTTACATTGCCTTTATTGTCACCAGTGACATTTAATTCAAAGCAAGAATCCATCAGGTCATCGAGAAATCCCAGGCTTAGCTGTGAGCCAGTAATAGAAGAAAAACTGCAGGAGAAAGATAAAGAGATGGAGGATGAAGAAACATACAAAGATGACGTATGGGAGCAAAATGGCTCTTCTTCACATTTTACCAACGGTAGCGACAGCCATTCATCCAGTTTTTCTGAACGATGCACTGATTGGCAAACAGTTGATTTATTGGATGACAGTCAGCTTTCATGTGAACTAACCAAGACAAAGACTAAGTCAGAAGAATCCCTTTCAGATCTTGCAGGCTCTCTTCTCTCATTACAACTTGACTTGGGGCCCTCACTTTTGGATGAGGTCCTCAATGTAATGGACAAGAATAAATCTTAGAACTGGTACTCCATTGCTTCTTTATAAGTGATTCACTTAAACAAAAACAAACAAAAGACCACAGTTCAAAAGCAGACGCTTAAAAATCAGCTGTATTTGCAGTTGTTTGACGGGTTTTCTAAAAATATTCTTAAAATACTATTTTTTTACCTATTGTTTTTCATGATTTTTATTACACTAAATTCTCATATCAGGAAGGCAAATTTTAATAATAATTTTCAGCAAATATAAAATGTTTTTAAGTACCAGTATTAATGATCAGACACTTGAGAAACAGCGTTTGAGGATGACACTTATTGTGGCATTTGGTTAGTTCACTTCTACAGGCTTCTGAATATGTGAGAATCTCTTAATGTCAGAAAGGAGACTGATAATAATGATTCACTTTTATAAATTATTACAGTATCACTTTACGTGTAGGCCTCTTTCTAGAACCTTGTGTTTGAGGATTTTATAGTGTTTTTCTTCATTTTCCATAGTACCATTTCTGTTATAAATTCACCATAACTATTTTCTCGGTCTTATACTACCACTCTGAATTCAGATGTGAACAGTTTGAAGGCTTTTTCAGCTTGAATACCTGGTCCAGAGTCTCAGCTGCTTTAAATGAGTATGCACAAATTTACACAAGTTGAGGCTTGGGCCTGACATTGTATATGAAATGTTATGTTGTAAACAGGTGACACATGCAAGATATTATGGTTAAATTATTTTAAAAGTTGAAATATATTTTCTGTGTGCATATTGGCTTTTTACTGCAGAGCCTACACATACAGTATCTCATCAAAATAGTTGCTTGGCATTATTGGTGCTCTTCTGAAAATTGTATATTCGTGTGTTTGAAGAGAAATATGTATTAATAGTCCTTGCTTTTTTCTTCATTTATTTCCACAACATGCTTAAACTTGCAACTGATTATTTTAATTTTTGAAGAAGGCACTGGTTATTCACAATGCTAGTGATGTGTGCAGCAACAGCCAATGTTTGCGAAATGTGGATCCTTCAATACAGTACCTACATGGATTGCATAAATACCTTGTGCAATACAATAAAAAACCCTTTAAATTGCTATGTCTTTGTGATTCACTGCACAGCCTCACCAAAACACGAAGTTTTGTCTTCTCCTATAAAGAAACAGACTAGTTGCAGAAATATGAGACTAAGGGGCAAATCAATTCTGACTTAATTCAGTTGATTTCTCCAGTTTAGTTCCGGAGGTTTTAAGGGCAAACTCCAAGCAGATAGGACCCTCTGGGATATATATACTGATTTAAAGTAAAGGTAGATAGGAGAGTAATACTTTGGGCCCAGTGAAGTTAGTGGCAGAGTTCCAGTAGCTTTCACTGAAGTCTTTAGGTAAAATCCCAACAGTTTGTAGACAGTTCTTCATGAGATAACCGTATTTATCTGCATCTTCCTATAAGAACGTGTAAGTCATGAATTATTTAGTACATAGTATATTTATCCTTAAAATTTTTACGGCATCAATGCCAAATAATAATGTTCCTTCAGCATGTTTTAGGAACACAATCTTTACCCCTGTTAAACACATCTATTATTGTAGCTGCATGTCTCATTAATGCAGTCTCCCATATTTTCCTGTCAGTAAGGAAATGAGATGTAGAATGCCCAAGAACTGTGTTTATTTTTAAGATAATATTTAATTGCCTTTAACTTCATATTCTCTGTGTGTAAGCATGGATCAAATTTCCAGTATATTCATAATCCAAGAAGAATGGTGATGACTGTAGTGCTTTTTCTGTTTTAGAAAGCATGTTCAAAGCTCTGCTTGGCCATGTTTCTTATGAGACCTGGGGATTTAGAACCTAAAGAGAATTTGGGCCAAAACTTGCACTGGAAAAATCTGTCACTCATTAGCATAGGGGAAGTTTGGGTGAAATGGGGAATTAGACATTTTCTGTGTAAACCAGCTTCAAATACCATGATTAGAACATTAAAAGTATTTGCTGAATGAAAAGTCATTATCTTGTAGGGCCTTCCAAGAAAGTATTCTCTAGAAAGCAAAACCAGATTCTATTAGCAGCTGTTGCAGTCATGTAATTTTTGCTTTGTCCTGTTTTTTATACTTTATTTCCTGGCTTAGACTGCTGAAAAGTGTCTCACTATTGCAGGATTTTTTAAATCTGTATTATCCTTTCTATGTCATTGCTCTTCTAAATTTGTAAATCCTTAAGTCTTGTGATGGGAGTGGGTGGTCTGAGCTAAAATAATAGCCATTGCTCCAGGCAGAAAACCTGCTGTGTTGTGGAGGAAAACCTTTCCTCATGTCAAGAACAGGACTTTTGCACTGGCAAAGCAGATTTCATATTTCTTTAAAGCTTTCTTGTTATTTCCCTCAGAAGCTGGATCCCTGAATTATTCAGATCTGCTCAGTCTTACACGTAAAGACCTAGAAGATGCAAAGTTGAAATGTGCTCAGCTTCTGTTCTGACATGGTCTTCTGTAAAATACTGCTTTGTATAATCTGATCTGGCATCTCATCTGTCAAAATATAGCTTGTCAGATCAAAATCTAAATTTGAAAAAAAGTGAAAAGTTCTGCCCTCCTGAAGCCTTGATAAAGTTCTTCACTGAAATTACACTTTGCAAGGAGGAGTTGCATGGCATTTTCCTGAAAACCAATATCCTGCTGCAAGTTGGCCTTGTGGTTATTGCATCAATAGGATATATATGTAGAGAGAGAGAAAGAGAGAGATCTCCAAGTTGCCTTGGATATTGCATCTATTTTCTGTGTCCATGAGAAAAGTGTGCTAACTGTGCAACCGCACAGAAAGTCCCACAGTTGCTTCACAAGCCTTCTAGTATGTCAGAAAGCACTTCCCCATCACGTCTAACTGCAGAGTTCCAGTGGAGGCCTAGAGCTGTAATCTAAAGGTGCCATAAGAAGAAAGCAGAGGCATATGTCTACTTCCTACGTAAGTATTTGCTAAGTTTCACATCTGTACAATCCTGTAAGCTGAGCTATACAAAATACAACAGAAAAATATACCTGAAAGTCCAATAATCATCCCATTCAAGAACCTTTGAACTCCTGTCCCTGTTCCCCAGCCAGCCTTGGTGATCTGTATTGTGCTGAGGGTGTCAGTGGGAGGTAGAGAGCAGGTCAGATGCTGGGAAGTGCACAACCCCACATGGATCTCTGACCATTTCTAAGAAGGACCAAATCCAGACACTGAGAAGCAAAACAAGCCTCCAAGCTAGATCTCAACTGAAGGATGCAAAGCAGCTCAACAAGGAGGCTAGCAGAAACCCTGAACTTGAAATCATACATTTGAAACTTCAGTTCACTGAAGGTGGTATCTATTTCCTTCCACCTGTTTATCCCTACCCATACAAAGTGTATGCAGGACGGCACCATCTGGATTTGGTGGCAAATGGGTATAAATAACTGTACATTATGCGAACATGACAGAAAAGGGCAGAAAATTTTTTATAAAAAATTTAATCCTAAGGCAGTCATAAACAAGTCAAAACCTTGTTTAAGGATGATTTTACTTTTTTTAGTCCTTTTTCCTTTTTACATTTATTGGTGTTAACAAGGAAGCTAGTTAAGAAGGTTAGAGCTGAAGTATATTACCTAATTTGTGTAGGAAATTCTCAACAACAGGAATAGACTGAGGCCAAGTTTCAGAAAAGCATAGGAGACACTGGCTCAAATTTTTTTCCTTCTTGCTAAAATTAGTGAGAGAAGAGACAGTTTGGGTAGCTGCCTTTTTGAGGGTGTCATTCATGACCAGAATCAGAAGCAGCTGTTTGAGATATCTAATGTAAATAACCCAGACGCAAGCCTAGCAGAGAAGGTGCTGGATCTGGCATAGTGAGACCAAATAAAGTTTGAATGATGCAAGAAGAAGCTAAGAGACACACTGGACTTCATTCCAATGAGAGAAAAAACTGTTGTTGTAAATTAAATACATTAGTGACCCAGCTGGTCTGCTTGCATCCATTTGCTTTTCCCTATGAACACAAAGTACGGCAACACATCTGTTTCCTATAATAATGCTTTCATTTTATGCGTTTTTAAAGAGGTTTCCTGACTCCAAATGTAAGGCTGGATCCATCACTAACTGCTTCTCTCTAATTTGCATTTTACAAGTGCTAGAAAATCAAGGAAGTACCTAATACTTTCTGTTTACTTTTGAATTTTTAAAGTTATTTTCTCCTTTTAACAGTTATAAATGGACTGTCTCCTAGTATAAATTAACATTGCTCCAATAAAATCACAGATTCAAATTTATACCAGGGTATTCCCAGAGAGAAATCAATTTCTCAGAATATTTACAGCAGAGAGAATGTTCTATTTCATGAGTACCTGGTAGTACGATCCTACACATTGTTCAAGCTGTTTATTTTCCTCATGGCCTAAGATGTTTCTAGTTGTGCTCAGAGAAACTAGGACTTCAGGTTTGTGGGTGGTTGACTTCTAGCCTGTGCTGTTTCCTTTGCTTCTTAAGATAATTACATATTTAGGAACCTTCCTTCTGTTAGAACCTCCTGTCCACGAGCCATGGCAGGGGTGGAGACCAGACATAAGTGGGGCAGGGACTGAAGGCCCTGGGCTAAGATGAAATGGGCCTCCTGAGCCAGTGGATGGGGTGGAATCCGACTTAAGAACCCTGACAGCCTCTGGAAGAATTTTGTGGGTAATCCTTTTGATCTGAAGTTTAATTTTATCTTCAGTGAGTCATAAATAGTCACAAAAGCCATCTAACACACAATTAGATTTTCGTTCAGTACAAATGACAGAGCCTTGGGCCATTTCCTGTTTGCTGTGTAGGATGGAACCATCAGTCAAAGAAAAGTCTTTTGAGCCTTTTGCTCACTTAGCAAATTGCCATTGCTATTCCAGGGCACTTAACTGCCCTACTAAAAAATTCTGCAGTTTTAACAGACAAAGTGCTGGACGATAATACTACTCAAGAATAAAGTTGCATCCACATATTGCAGAGGCAAAATTCACATCAAGTTAGATACCATATGTCAGCACTTAGCCAAATAGGTTTTTCACCAGTCCTTGTGGCCTCCTTTCAGCTCTAAGTGCTTTGAGGTCACAGTCCCCAGATATCCCCCAGATATTGTCACATTACACTCTAAGATGGTCTCATGCACTTCTGAAAGGCCACTGGACTCAGGCCTCTCCTTGCTTTTTTTGCCAGGCTTCTCCATACATACTGTCAGCTCAGTTGCACCTAACGAAAGCAAGTCAGGCCTGAACCCAACCCAGAGCCACAGCCAGCCATGGTGGAAATTACTCACCATCATTTGGTCCTCAGGGGCTATCTGCTGGAATATCAGCTGGAGTCAGACTGATCAGTGGGGACTTGTGGGAGGAGACACCCAGGAATGGGCCCATCACCAGCAATGTGAAGAACAATGCCATCTGTTGTGCCAAACACATATCCTGAGGATCTAGACCAAAGAAGAACCATGACAAGTCCTTCAAGATTCACTCTCAGGAAAGTTACCTTTCTTGAGCTTGGAGGAGATGGCCTTTGAAAGTAAAACATCTCTCCTGGATCCCTCTTCTCTCCAAACTCTATCCCCTGGGTTTCTTCTGAGCATATCCCTGACAGGTTAGAGTCTGCTTTTCTGAAGTCTAGGGTTATGGTCTTGCTTTTGCCTGTCTCCCTCTGAAGATCCAGAATTTGACCATCTCACAGTCTCTGCACTACAACCAAGGCTGTCCCCTAATCTTCAAATCCCCAGCAGGTTGTGATCCACATGGACTAAAAATGCATTCTATGTAATAGCATAGGATTAGCTCTAGGTTACTCATTAGCTGGCTACAGATACGGTGCACACTTAAAAAGAAAAATGTGCATTAAGAATAGTATTATGAAACACATGCTCACTACCACTATGTTTAGAGAACTGGAAGAAAAAAAATGCCTTAACTGAAAACATTTATGCCAGGCTCCTTACAAACCTGTGTAAAGGCAGTAACCGAATCAAAAGAAATCAAAAGAATCAATTAAATGCTCGGAGTCCCAACCAGATATCCCCAACATCTATTTTATAATGTAATAACTGGATGGCCTATTTGTTTTCTAATGTTTATTCTCTTTGTAGGAAACAGAGTGCCAGCCAATACTTCCAACTTCTGAGGGATATTGTAGCATGTTAGCTCTGTCTCTCAGGGCTTTCACCTATTCCTTTTTGATGAAGCACTGTGCTGCAATAGAGAAGAATTTCTGGGGATATATTCACTTTTTCTCCACCTCAGTTTCTAGTAAATTTCATCTGGTGGAAAAATTGTGGGAATATACTTAATCATAATATTTCTATTTCCACTCCTGGCAGATGCACATATCTGCAGTTCATGGTTCATGTATTCATGTTTAATCATCAAATATTTTCTAAATTCAGAAAAGTTTTACGTCACTTGTTATGTCGTCCAAACTGCACTCGCTAGAAAAATGCGGATAGAGACAGCAAATTAACAAACCATCTGTAAAGGTTGACCTTCTGCATCCACAGGGTTGCAAGAGCTTTTGCTGCATTTGATGTATGAAATTATTTTTGAATGGAAGCCTCAAAAATGCTAAATTTTAACTGGAGTTCTAAAGTGAGCCCTATAACCTGTGGCAGAGTTGTGGAGGTCCCAGCCACAGTAAAGAGGTGCACACTGAGGAATACTATTTCTCATACTGAAAGTAACATGCTTTCCAGTGCTCATTCTTGTGCTTGCACTGGCACAGTTAAGGGAGTTTTCCCTGGCACTGCAGGGCAGACAATCAGGCTAATGAAAGAAGAAAGGGAAAGAGGAGGATTTCTCTGACTACAGCATTAACCTGAACTTCTAGGCTCTCTTGGCTCTAGCGCAGTCTTGGTCTGTGCCATGAACTTGGGCAAATTAATCTCTTCACAGCTGAGACTGACATCACTAGAATAAGAAAGATAACACTGTGCTTCTAACTGTGTGAAATTCTGTCAAATTAGGTGAAAAAATTTATAGGTAAAACGTTTGGAGAGCAATGCTTAGCCTAAGAGCATTAGCTAAGAGCATTTCAAAACAATTCCTAAGAGCATTTTCAAAACAATGTAGCTTTGAAATAGTTTTCCTGAGTTCCTAACAGTATGGAGTACTGTTATATGGAACTGCAGACCTTTATTAGACTATACACAATATAGTATTATAAATACCTATGTTCAACAGACTATAAGATTTCAGTGATAAACATCTTAAATTCATAATTTCTCCAAACTCCCATGAAAAACTGTATCATTTAAAGGAAAAAATCTAGGCTTTGCTCTCAGTTTGAACAACCATCAACCATAAGGCACTATAATTACATAACTTGGAAAAGTAGGCAAAATAAGATAGTGATGGCTTCAGGAAATCTAATATTCAGGAACAAGCAAGGCATTTAACTTATTTGTTTGACTATTATTGTCTGTCTTTTTGGAACTCGTGGGGAACAAGGACTATCTCATCCTATGTCTGGAGAGCAGTTTGAATAACCTGGCTGTCATCACAGTTCAAGAAATAATACAACACATGGCCAGCAACAGGGGATATTCACTGCACCATGAAACCTTAGCAGAGGTCAAATTTGTGCAGAATCAGTTACGTGTGAACAGGTGTAATCAGACCACCATGAAATGGCTCTCTGGTTAAGTCGATCTAGGTGAGGCATGGGACACTCTACCCTAAAGGTATTTGTAATCTGAAACTATCCTGGAGCCACAGAGTATCTGACACTATTCCTAAAGCAAGCCAGCAAGAGAAACAGACATCCTTAATTACTGCTGCATCATGAAAAATATTGATCTTGTCAATATCGTGGATCACCCCCTGATGTGGGAGTAACCAGAAGATATTCTCCTTTCCAACAGTTATTGAATGAAAAGAGGGAAACTGTAAGTAGTCTGCATGTGGGGTGGCATCCTTTTCACCAAATCATTCCATCAAGATGAGAGACAATCATATAGAAAGGTGACTACTTTGCACTTCATGCAACAAAGCATTGGCTCTGACATAGCTGTCCCATAACATGTAGGAGGCTGTGGCATTGCTAATGAAGTGTCTTTAACCAACTTAAAACCCTATAGGCTTTTCCACTTAATTTAGAAATTTGTTCAGACTATGTTGGCATTGAGCAACGGAGACAGAGCACATAGAAGCTAAGAGCCCTCAGTGGAACAGCATCTGGACAAAGCTAAAGCACACCTAGCTCCCCTCTGCCACCTGTGTTCAGTTTCTTCTACTGAAAACTGAGCATAGGAATGCAAAAGGAATGTCTGCTTTGATCTCAAACAGGATGTTGCCAGGGCATACCCCATAGACAGAAGCCCAAGAGCACACCACTTTATGCACAGTCCGAAAGCTTTCCCCTGCTGGAATTGTGGGCTTTGCCTCTTCAACCATGCACCTAGTGAAATGTGAAAGTGTGCCCACTGTGCCTTGCTTTCTGTGAAACTACACACTTTTCCATTTGTAGGGCTCTGCCTGTAGGTCTAAAAATGGAATATGGATTAAAAAAAAGTCCTCTCTCCACTGTTAACTTGTATTTGCAGGGTGCCTTCTGAAAGCTTCCTTACTACATTAAATTATAACCATTTAGCCCTTGAGATGTTGGAAGATGCATCATGCCAGTGGGCAGATCTGAGAAAAGATCACGAGTTGTTAGTGGCTGACCCACTGGATAATGCAGCTTTTTCTGGTATAGAATAAAACCTAATCTATAACATTATATGCATTTTAAGACATAAATATGCACATTCATACAAATAAAACAACATTGCTAACCCTTTAGAGTTTTTAAGAGCTTTCATGTCTTTGGGAACAGAAAATCCTGATTTTTTTCCCAAAGAATAGAATCCTGTATAGATTCTCTCATGTCTAAAAAGGGCTCCTCTCATGCTACACTCTTTTCTGCTTTGGGAGACTATAGGCATTCTAGAAGGGTCTCTCTCTGCTGTCGAGCTGCTTATTTTCACTCTGACTGAAACGAGCCAAGGTTTCCAAAAGTACTTCAGGATCCCATACATACATGAATCCATACTGAGATTAACAAATTGCATTTCTTTAGAAAGTCAGGCAAATTGTGTACTGTGTTGTAGACCACACAAAAGTCTAGGAAATCAGGGAAAATATAAATTGATGCTGAACTTGACTTACTGTTTTGATATTCAGATTTGTGCTAAGTGGAAATAAATTTAAATACTACACAGTCCAATTTTGGATTGCTTGTTCATTGTTTCTTAACACATCTTTTAATCTGCTGTGGACAATTCTATCTCTTCCTTTTTAGGAAATGCCTCAAAGATGTAATTTAAACTATCTCATAAAAAGTTCATCACTGTCAGGCAGAGATATGTGCAATTGGGCTTGGGTTTGTGCACGGCTATTTTCTGGATTCTGTGAACTGTTTCCTTTTAGGGGTAAATCTATTGGCAGGACAAACTTCCACTGTCTTCATTCAAGGGAGGTGAACACATACTCTTATTGGCATTCTATACCTGCTTGTTCCATTATAGTTTCTACCAGCATTAAATTTATATTACAATTATTAGTTGACAAGTGCCAGCTTTTCAGGTCAACTAGCTTTGTTCATTTTTGTATGCAAAACCTCTGCACATGAAGGAGTCAAAGTGGGGAAGACACACAATCTGAAATATTGAACTTCAACATTTTCCTTCTAAAACATGTGCAATAATCCATTCAATCACATCTCCTAATTAAATCCACATTTCTTTTGAATGTGCTTTCCTGTTCACTAAACTTTTTCCAGTTACAAATGTGTGCATGGTGTAGGAGAGTTAAAAAAGATAAGAAGCTTTTTTCACATTTAGAAAGCTGTGTTACTGAGAAATATCCTCAGACATTCTAACTGAATAAACCAAGAGTTCATAACTTAAGCTGCCAAAGAACACTTTGAAAAGCAAAACATGACATAGTTTTGCTGGTTTTCCTTCTCTCCACAATATAAGATGTTGTTTTAAATAGCATTTTACATACATACTATAAATCTCAGTGATGTTCAGACTTGATAAAGCAAAGAAAAAAAAGAAACAATGAAATTCCTCAAATCCATCCATAAAGCCGTAACAATTTACACTTGTGAGGGATTCTCGCACTACCAGTTAGGCTTGAGGAAATTAGGATTTCTCTACTGTAAAAGTGTTTGACAAACTGAAAGCTGTAGACATGGCCTGAGGATAAGCTGAGTCCATTGTGCTCTGTGAATTTTCTTTTGACTCATTTTTACAGTGAAATTGCGTTTAGCTCCTGTAGAGCTAAACTTAACTTCAATATATATTATCTATATGTCTGAGTAGTTGTCAGAATGCAATCAGAAATGGAGCTCTCTGTGGGAAGCTATATGAGTTTATAATGCTCCAGGGATTCTGGGTTTGACCCCTTCCTCTCTCCTCCAATTCCTTGAATCAAGGCCACAGTAAAGTACTAAGCATGTCCTTCTTCTGGCCACCACCCCTTGAGCAGTCTAGAGCCCAAGAAATGGTTGCAGAAATGAATACTGAGTTGAGAAATCTTCACAGAATCCCCAGTTATATTTCCAGTAATACATTGGTGGCCTTGGAAGTTTCCCACTCAGCCTACTTTAGACCATGGATCTGAAATTTAACCATGACAGGATCCCACTCTGGAATAACATCATTCAGTGTACCTTGGAAAGAATCAGGTACCCCTTGAATGCATAGATAATCCCCACTTGTTTTCTATGGTAACTTATTCCTGATGTTTATCTTGGGGAAATTTCAAGATGATCTCATAAGTCTTCTTAATCTCATCCATTTATAGGATTGTTTTCCCCTTCTCTTCTATGCACTGCTGGATCCAACTGGCCGAAATCCTGCCTACAGTAAGTGTTTTACACCAGAGATCATTTTTTAATTGTGTTTTATAAATAAATAGTTCAGATCTTTGGGTAAGATTACCCATTAGCTGAATACACTGAAAAAGAATAACTGGTATTTTTACAGTCTGCCTACAATCACTTACTGTACCAGAGGAACAGTTTCTTCTTTCTGATCAGGCAAAATATAACAAGGAATTTAAAACCAGCACATCTAAACCTGAGCATAAAGAGATGTGGCTCTAATGCTTTGCTTCTGTCTGTCTAAGATTTGTGAAGAACCAGTCATTTTAAGAAAAGCCACACACCTAAGCAAGGCCTCATTGTGTTGCATCGAAATGTGGCAGCCAAGCAGACACCTCTGGATCAGCAACAGGACAGGACAAAGACAGTATCTTTAAAGACCCTTTTTATCTGTTCTGACTAGAGGGTTGGAAGGAATTTCATCAATAGCATGAGAATACTAAGCCATGAGAGAAGTCTAAGATATAGTCTCTGGATGTAGAAAAACAGAATGAGTATTCTAGGAACAGCCACGAGCCTGCTCATATGTAAAGGCAAAGTCTTTTTGCCAAGTTATTTATTAATTCAGCACTGCAAAACAATGTAGCTTTGAAATAGTTTTCCTGAGTTCCTAAGATGTCAAAGAACACATATTGTAGGAGAAAATGCTCTGAGGAAATGGTGACAAATCTTTCATTAAAGGTAGATACCTGCCTATGTTTCTCAAAAAAAATTTTTAAATGAACACTTTACAACAGTTATGAAAACTACAACCACACTTACCCCCCTACTCTTTCTCTCTCTTCAGTTGTAGAAATAACAAATAGATCATTAAAATCAGAACCTGTGTGCCCACAATACTTACTGTAGGAAATCAAGAATATTAGTTTAGTACTTAGTTATTAATGCAGTGAGATCTGAAGCTTTTCCTTAGCCCTGCAAGTAACAAACTCCAAATGCAGTAAAGCCAAGTCCGTTTTTCTCTTGCTCACAAGGGAGCCTGGACTCATTTCATTGTTCTTGTGGAATTCATCTGCTGTGTGAAGGTCCTGCTCACTGCTGGAGATGCAGTGGTTTTAGTTACTTCAGTACATTTGTTTGTAGACTAGGTCTTAAAAAGATAAAACTGCATTAAAGTAAAGTCCTCTGTTATAGACCCTTTCATAGCAAGGTCAAACCTCATCTTAAACCCTTTGTTTCCACTGCCGCTGTCATAGCTCCAGCATTTCACTCTTGCAGCAGCTTTCTGGTTTTTCCATTCTAAAATCATTAAGGGTCAGTTTGTACCCTTGTCCCAGTGCTGTCTTTTACCCTAAATAGCTTTTTCTCCTCGTGTTTACCCCTCTTCACCAGTGAGTTTGTCGTCAGCTCTCATTTTCTCCCTTGATCTTAATTTTGCTAGACTAAACAAGCTGCTCTATTTCAATCTCTTAAAAGGCCTTTCATTCCCTAACGATTCTTCCAGCTCTTCTCTGCAAACATCCCAGTTTAAGTTCATCCTTCCTGTACATGGATGACTATGCAATTTCCTAAAAGAGATTTTACCAGTGCTTGGACTTCCCAATTTGTGCTAGTAGAGCCTGCTGGAGCCTTGGACCTTGATTAGCATTAGTGATTTCCTATATCCTGCATGAAGTGAGAAGCCTCTACAGACTGCAAAGCAGTGAAGTGTGATGCTACTGCTGACTTTTGTTGCAAAATAGAAACTGCGTCATGCAGTGAACCAGTTAGAGGCTACAATAACTGGTGTGGTTTTATTTCTGCCTAACTGTTCGTGAATTCCTGAACTTGCAGATTTTCAGACCCACTTCTGAAAGGGAAATCAAGCCTCAGGCATAAGGAGACATTATTTGCATACCTACTAGCACTGAAATGATGGAAAGAACCTAAAAGTTGTTGAGCATTTGCGTGAATTAGATGTGTTTACACACACTTCCCTCTCCTTGCTACAAGGCCATGTTTGTGTCCCCCTCATTTCCATCTGGCTGTTCTCAAAGCAGTGGTTGATTTTACTTTGATAGAAAGCTGGAGGGCTGTACATTTGAAAGGAAGACCCTGTAGACCTGGCTACTATCCACCAGCTATTAGTACCGATGCTGCCTTGCTGCACACCCTCCTGCACCACGACCCAGACTGCAGCAGCAAAACAGCTTCTTCTCTGCAGGTCTGTTACAGAGCAGGAGATGTTGTCTCCAGTAAATCCTCACCAAGTAAAAGGATGAACCTGAGCTACATCCCTCCTGCACATCCGTAGGGACAAGAAATCTCAGAGTGTTTTTATGTTTTTAAAGTGTTGTGAGGTCCCACAGACTTGGGAAGGCTAGAATCTGATACAGCTGAGCCACCACTGAGGGTCCTCCTCAGGACTGGGGGAAATGGAAACATATCAGAGACAAAACCATAGTGGCTATGAACATATTGTGTGGATATGATCTTCATTTTCTGAGAGATTCTTGTTTCCTGAGAAAATTTCTCATTTTTCATGCCATTGTGAAGGGGAGAGAAAAACCTGTCTTGAGTGTATTTAAGCAGATGTAGTTGCAACATCTGGTGAAAACTCAGTGGCGTTTACAGTAATGGCAAAACTTTTGATTTTCCTGGGGCCAAGATGGCCTTGATGTTAACCATAAGGTATAATACCACAGCTTCTATTTGTCATCCTCTTTGGTAAAGCCAAAAAATCTGCACATGGTGTATTTTTAATGGATTTTAATAGCTATAATGCAAATATTATCACAGAGAAGGTGAATTATAGCAATATGTGACAACTGAGCAAGAGATCTTCAGCTGCTGAGAATTGCCACGGCTCAGCTGAAATCCCACTTTGTTAGCAACGAATGTTCCCCACACATTTAGGATATATAAATAGTGAAGGTGTCAGGAACTTTAAATGTGTGCGAAGCAACTTAAATGACCCACTTTGGTCGAGCGCTGAGAAGCCCCAGCTTCATGTATTGCAGAAGTTCTCCAGAGAAACTCTTAGAGAAACTGAACAATGTACTCAGGGTGTAAAAGACATCAACTCTGAAAGAATCGAAGCCCCTGCTGTATATTACTGACTACAAGCTCAGTCCCACAGGCAAAGAAGTAATGCAGAAAAATTACTGGAAACTCCTATTTAAAACATGACACCTTCCAAAATAATTTCTACAGGCAGTAAGAATTAATGCACTGTGAACAAAGCAGTGTTTTCTCTATAAACCTTTGAAAAGGAAAAAAATGGTTCAGCACAAAAAGTCTGCAGTTACATCTCTGATGATTTAGGCATTTTCTCTTTTAAGTGTTAATAATTTATCAAGAGCTAAAAGCATTTTCAGAAGAGTAACTCCATGCTCACTCATTTTGAAGCAACTTCTGGTTTTTCCTTTTGTTTTCAATTTGTTCTAGTTGCATTCCTTCTGAGTGGGAAAAATAAACCAAGTATTTCTGAGATATAAATAGTTGAGGATGAGATGAGTAATTACGTGAGAAGAAACCAGAGTTGATTGGTGATAGATCTAAGTGACATTACAATGAAATCCATTCTTTCCTACTAGCTCAGCATTGAAGAGGTGATGATTTTATGAAACAATGCTCCATAAAAATATAGTGTATTGCAGAACATTATTATATCTCCCCCTCAAAATAAAAAGTAACAACAACAACAACAACAAAATTACAATTTATTTTACAAAAGACATGCAAATTCTGGCACATTAGGTCATTTCAAGAGACTTTCCAGGTGTTCTTTCTTCAATTCTGAACCCTAGGAAACCAGCCAGCCCCACACTAAATAAGCCTTACTTTTTTCCAGCTGTCATGAGCCCTCACTCACCTGCCTGCTTTGGAACTTGCTCCTTCTCAGCAGTAGGAATAGTAGCTGGTACTAACTGACACATTTTTCACAGTTTGACACCCTTCTTAGCACACCTCTAATATTTAGGTTTTCCTCCCTCCAAGCATAAAAGTACAAAGCAAAAGACCATCAAGGAACAAAACAGTTTATGCCTCCTATGTAATTCAAAGGCAATAATGCTTACATTCCTCTAACAGAATCAGTAAATTGATGTAAATACATGTAAAATGTAAATACATGTATTTGTATTATTGAATTAATTGGTTGTTTAGATAACTTATGTTAATATCTATTAAAAGAATTATAACTAGACAATTATTGAAATGAAACACATTGGCTCTACATGGTCTTGCCATATTCATTTTTACTCTTACTTCCCTGTAGACTGAGAATCAATGTGTCTATTACAGTGAAATGAAAGAGCTTAAATGAACCGAAAAGAAATTATTAAGGCTCCTTGATCCTCTTTTGCCATCTGCCTACTTCACATGCTTACATTTTCCTTCAGTGTGAAAGAACTGTGCTATTCAAGTGTACATTTTAAGCCACTTTACATCACTGATGGAGAGAATATTTTAAAGGTTAAAAACGAAAAGGTGTGTCTGAATTTAAAGGACCAAAGCCAAATGAAGGAAATAGCATATCATCGTTACTGGGGAAGAGAGTCTCCCTTCAACTGGTAGGAAAATGAAACCTATCAATAAAACCTGCATGTCCTTCCTCAGTATTGTACAACTTGTTTTGTAAAGTTAGGTTCAGGGAACAGGGGAAGGGCTGATTG
The DNA here is from genome assembly GCA_013400235.1 of Oriolus oriolus. Classification (NCBI taxonomy): domain Eukaryota; kingdom Metazoa; phylum Chordata; class Aves; order Passeriformes; family Corvidae; genus Oriolus; species Oriolus oriolus. The sequence continues at coordinate 668,712 of VXBT01003025.1, forward strand.
TTTATTACTCCTAGATGAGCCATAGATTGCTAGGGGAGCCTTATCTACACTAGTTTTACTGCTACAAGGTTTGGCAGAATTTCCTTAGCGCAGATGAACGTGCTTATTCAAGTAGAACTTATTCTAGAAGCTGTGTTAGGTATCTCAGCATTTACGTATGGGTGTTCACCCAACAACCTTTCCTGCATATAACTATTTTGGTGAAACAGTCCACTTCTAATCAGAACAGTAATAATAGTAAAACTTTTAAAAGTATATCAGATTTGAATGACCTTTTGATTCTCAATAGTGCTGCAGTGGAAACTCCTCTCTTTTCCTTTTTAGGAAATGTTCATCTAGATTAATTTCTCTCACAGAAAGATCATCAGAGGGAAAAAATAGATTGGACAATAGAGGACTTGCAACCTCAGTCGCACAGCTGATGTGAATGTCAAATCTATTGATACAAATGTCAGTTTGAAAAAACAAAATCAAAACTGGGAATGCTGGAAGGTTAAATATAAAAATAGAAATTTTAAGCTCTAAACCAAGCCAAACACTTCTGCTACTTAAAAGCACCATTGAAACTATTCAGTAACACAGGAGCACCATCTGGGTGAAACAAGCTCGTGTTCATTTATACTACCTCCTGTCATTGTAAAAGCATACTGATAGAGAATATACAGATGGAACCAAGTTTGGAATGATTACCTGGTGAATTTGTAAAGGAACGATTATGCCTATCTGGAGAGCTGGTCCCTGGGAAAACTTGTGCTCACCTTGGATTTCTGCTGGTAGTAAGGGATCATCTCCTTGCCATTCACAGCAACGTTTTTCTTTTCATCTGAAATGAAGCTGACTGCAAAGGAAAGGAGACAAATAGTAAAGTTACCAACTTTTGATGGTAGGAGCAAGTACAGCAGTTAAAAAGGGACTTGTAAGTGGGTTTCTGTGCTCTGTCCCAACAAAGACTTCACAGCTTGTGCTTCTCTTTTTTCTTAGTAGCAGAAATATTGCATATATGTCAACCAGTACATCCCACAGCCTCACTGAAGGAAAACTGGTCTCCATAGCAACAGCCTTTGAGACACAAAGAGGAAATTTCTCCGTCTGTCTGACCCAGAGGCTTGAACCCTCCCTCTGGGGACCAGCTGCCCTCTTTTGTCTCGAGCTTTTAGAGTAAAACATTTTAGCCTTGATCTGTGTTTATATTGACAAAAAGAATCTGTAAAAAATACATGAGGAAAGTTCAGCTGTATAAACCTGCTGGCTACCTCAGCAAGAGCCAGAAGCAATAATGCTGAAGACAGAAATCGTCATCATTTTCCTTTAATGCACAGAGACAAGTAAACTGGCATTATTGGCTGTCTTCAGGAGTTGTTGCAAACAAGATGAAGTAGGTACTTCCACATGGACAGATAGCAAAGGCCACTTACATTCTCTCTTCTGTGAAGACCTATAGTTTCATTGGACCGGACTTCAAGACCAGTCCTGAAAATATTAACTATTGATGCTAGGTGACATTTGTAAAACGTTGCAAGATCAAGGTACCTAGCATATCTGCCTGTTACATCCACACCAGCCTACTGCAACACGAAGAACTAGGTCAATATGCCAGTTCTGCTACTGGCTTTTATGTGGAAAAAGTTACCAGGTCACTGAATTTCCACTTTTTTTTCTTTTTTTTCTTTTTTTTTTTTTTTTTTTTTTTGCAGCTGCAGTGTAAAAAGAACCTGAGAAAGCGAGCCTAAATCAAAACAGTCCCACTGCCATGCTCTGGGAAAGCTTTTTAAGGAGCAGGGTGGAATCTCACCTGTATCTATCTGGTTAGCTTCCAGCTGGTAAAAATAAGAAGTAGCACTAAGAGCAGTTGATGCTGCTGCTCATAGAAAAGCTCTAGTCCAAGGAATGCTGACAGGGTTATGGTCCCTGGCTGAGTGACCAAACAGGCTGAAGGTACCTCCTAATGAGGTGTCAGTAGAAGTTTAGAAGCAGGGTCCTAGCTGATGCCTTTTGCTAGGATTTCTCTCAGTGCTGAACTGCCTGCTGCTAATAAATAGGTACTTCAGAAAAGGAATGGCATGATATGCTATCTCTAGTTATGATGATGCATTGCACTGGCTGGTTTACATGGCAGTGAGGAAGCCTGGTCCAATGCCAGGCTTGATGGAAAGCTCTTGAGCATATACATGTTTATACTTTGGTTTGCTTTCTGCCCCACCAAGTGACTGAGGGAGCCAATGCCTAAGATCAAGTTTGTTTCCCTTGGTGGGAGCACAGCAGTAACATTCAATGTGCTTCTTGTCTCAGTACGCTATTGCTTCACTGCCTGAGAAGACCAACAGAGCAGTCTAGTTTATGGACCTGCTTTTACCTCCGTTTCTGCCTACACTGTTATTCATGAGGTGGGAACACAGGGCAGCCTACGCAGATCTTCCACTGTGTAAATCATTCTGGCCCTAAAACTGAATGCTGAAATGCAACTTGTAAGTTAGAACATCTAAAATTGATATTGAGGCGGAATTACTGCTCTGCACTGAAATGGTTTTGTTAAGAACGCAAACAAGCTACTATTGACTTGAGACATTTTCATCTGTTACTTTATTTGAAGAAAAAGAAAACATGCTAATAGTGCTAACAAACATCAGAGCAAAGCAATTTCATAGGGTGATTATACAGCAGAGTTCTGGAAACCTTCGGTCTACTGCAGCTCCTAGATATTAACACAAGCAGCAGACTAAACATTTGTACCCTGTTTGTACTGCCAGCTGACAAATGAAGGTAATTAATGGGCAGCTATAAGGTGGAAGAGTCTGGAAAATAGCAAAACTTGTAGTCCTGAAATACATAGTGCTGATGCCAGAATATTGATTTAATTGCATTACTGTTGCTAAGTGATCTTGCGTAGTTTTACATTATATATTGATGTTTACAGCTTATTATGTTTTCTTATTTCTCTTCTATCAAATTTTCCCTTTGAACACTTATTTCTAGCTGGATATTACACAAAACGAAATATCCCATATCAGGTGCAGCTATTCAAGTCAACTGGTAATAGGACTTGACACTTGTCAGGTCTTTTTAATTTAAGTTGCAATTCTCTTTTTTTGGGTAGCATTGACTCTGACAGTGGTTAATTACAATGAATACACTTAGTGAAATTAAAATCAATGACATCTCTATCTTTGCTCTTTGGGGAAATTGCCAATAGAGGCAAAAAAAGACTTTCCAAGTACTCTTTTGGAAGTGGCCAATACTAAATGAAACCAGAAAGCAAAAGATTTATGATTGTATAGCACTTGCATTACTGTGGGCTGATTACTTTCTCCAAAATCCATAGTCATGGAAGGTGAACTAAATGTATTTGGCCTCAACGGTAGAGTTTCTTCCAAATTCACAGCTCTCTACAGGATGCTTGGGACAGCTGCTCTTCAGTGGAATCAGGGAACACACAATCCAGCCTCAGTATTCAAGTCAACTTTGTTAGAAATGGGTTTTCTGGGAGGTTGTCAGCCTATGGCATGTTAGGTACAGAGGACAGTTTGTAGTAAAAAGGGATGGTTATAATGGTCTGGCCTGGCCTGACCTCCTGCATGTCCTATCTGGCAATTTCCATGGTTACTCCAAAAATGTCAGTAGAAAATATCTTTTTAGAAAGACAACCAGTTGAAATTTAAGGAGTGCAAAACATGCTGACTTTTCCATTCCTGTGGTAAATTGCTCTAGTAGTTGCATACCTCAGTGTTAAAAACGTATTTTATTTCCTGTTGCAAATTTGCTGATTTAAACTTCAACCACTGCATTTTGCTATCCCTGTGCTTTTATACTAGAAACTCTACAATCTGCCTTTAGCACTGATAAAACCCATTCTGTCTGTGGAATGGGAAGAAGGATAACAGCAAAGCTAAAAAGCAATATATTTCCTCTCTCCAATTTTCCAGGAAAGGCATAAAAAGATAGGCTGCATTAGTTGCTAAATTTTATCACACCCAAAAGAGCTTTCTCATACTATGCCAATACAAACACTTTATTAGGTTAATCCACATGCAGGTTATAATGCTTTCTCCTGCAGTGTTTCCCTCATGGTTTTTTGAGTGATTTTTAAGAAAAATATTCACATTCTACACTAGAAAAGTTTACAGGCATTTGTATCAGTGTATTGCCTTGCACAGGGGAAGCTAACATTCCTCTCCAGAAGGCTTTTTCTTAGAACAAAACCTTGGGGATGTGCACATCTAGGCACTGTGGCAGGTTCTAGTTTTCATTCACAAAAGAGGCTCAGGCTGCATTTCAGCCATTGTAGCATAATGGTAAAATCAGTTCCTAAATATTATAAAAGTAATTCCTGTCCTAGAAACCTTTTTTTTTTGTCTTATAGAAGAGAAAGCTCATTGTAGGTAGCCCTTGTGAGAAGGGAGAGGCACAGTGATGGATGCTTGAGCCAGGTTCCAAAATGCTAGCAGCACTTGGTCAGCACATAGCAGTGACTGAGGGGAAAGGTGTGACAATGTCAGGCTGATATGCCAGGGTTTCAGAGTTGAAATAAAACAAAGACTGAAATTCAATAAACTGAGAGGAGACTTAATCTCTTCACCCTCTTCCCACTTGTCCTGTTGTTGGCTGCACACCTCCTTTCTTACACCTGCTCTGGCACACTTTGGGCCTTGCTGTGATCTAATTTAATTCACTAGAATGGCAGAGAACTATGTAATTTTTCATTGTGTGTTTGTCAGGTGCGTTTTTTCGCCATTTTAGCTAATGGAGTTGGCACATAAGAAGAGCTCTGGCAGCACCAGCATATTGGTGAGGAGGCGGGAGGAGGCAGGTGAGTGCACACCCCGCCCTTGGCAGCAGTGAGCTGTCGATCAGCCTGCCGTGCCTTTTGAAGCCATACTCCTCAGTTTTAATCAGAATGTTAAAAATACATGTTAATACCTTGAATTGGAAGGACCTGTCATGGTCCAGAAGGCAGCAGCGTGGTGGGAGCCCGGAGAAGCCGGGGCTGCGCGAAGCACGGAGGCAGGGAGAGCCGAGGGTGTCCCTCAGGGTTCCCGCTCTTTCTGCGAGGGCCCCGTTGTAGCACTCGCCCCTTCTCGAGGCGAAGCAGAGGCAGCTCCGGAGCAGCCCCACGCACAGCAGTAAGAATATTGTAATGCTTTTGGGGTTTCGGATTTTTTTTTTTTTTTTAATTCCATTGAATTTCCGTTCTTTCCTTCCTTTGCTTTTGAGCGCTGCGTGCCCACCCCTCGGTGCGTGGCTGCCGAGGCACAGCTGCCGCACGGCGCACGGGGCCGAAGCAACAGGCGCCGCTGTGTCACCCGGGTGTCCCGGCGGGCTCAAGAGCTCCGGTGTGCCCTGCGTGGCACCAGGAGCTCCGGCATGTCCTGCATGGCACGGACACCCCCTCAGGCCAGCCTCGGGGCCGTGCAGGAGCCCGCTGCCACGCTGCATCCGTGGGTGCAGCCCCAGGGCCTGGCTGAGGTGTGCCAGCGCTAGGAAGCTGTGCTTTAGCGTGCGGTGAAAAGCCAAAATTCCTGTGCACGTACACAGCGGATCTGCGAACGGACACGTGAGGCACCGCGTGGCTCAGGCCTCAGGGGTGCTAAAGCTGGCAGCCCTAACATCACGCAGGATCTGAGGGACTTGGGCAGCGGGTCTGGATTTTAGTGATAGATTCCAGCCACATATAAAGAAACTTTAGGAATTGATTCAGACTTTAGGCGGCTATTTTTATCTTATGTTTATCATGTTGACCTGATGGGTAAAAAAAAATAGGAGTTAGTACAAGAAACACATAGTTGTATGACATAAATTACTCCAAAACCTTCCCATGCTATACATGTAGCTACTGCAGAAAGACTGCTGGATTGGATGGTGAAAACTGAAATTGTTTACACAAATTGCAGTGTGGAATTCTGTGTGTCTTCTTGCTTTTGTTCTGCTGCTATTGCATGCTTAAATTGAAGATGTACATTCCTGGACGTTTATAATTTCCTTCCTACTCTCTTTTGTGTGCTACTACTTATTTTGTGTCAGTCTGTTGTTTCAATGAACTGAATTTTTTGAGGTAAAAACCTATATTATCATTCACTCCTACTTGATATATTCATAAATCACTGGGCATATTTAAAACTGTCTGTAACCACAATTTTGTTGCAGCAGAGGAAAAATCTTAATTATAATATCCTACATAAATACTTCTATACAGAACAGTAGCTCAAAGTCATGTATAAAATGGCCACTGTTCAGCTCTGTGGGTCTAGTGGTGAGACCAACCATGAAAATAAAGCTGACTAAAACCAGAAATGAGGGAGAATAGAGTTCTCATGCCAGTTTAGATGAGAAAAAGATAGGCTGTTATTTACAAACTGAAGTCTTTACCCTTCCTTGGGTCTTAATGTACTCAGTGCCCTTTGCAGCGGAGCACTGCTGCACTCACAGTGCACATTTCACTAATATTTGCAAACCACCTCCATATGTTTTGTAATGATTTTTAAAAGGAGAAATACCAGACCATCATACTTGAAATCCAAATCTATCTCTATTAAATGGAAAATGAACATTATAAACCCAGGAGCAGATGGTGAGCAATCAGAGATAAACTAACATTCATTTTAAATGTTACTTCAAAGCAATTTTTTATTTTTCTAAATTGAAGAGTGACAACATGACTACTTTAGGATGTTTTCTGTTTTCCAAGTAGTGAGAGCACCCTTGTCTGGACAGACTGTGAAGAGAAAGACCAGGCTGGTGGAGAGTCAGGGCTGTCATAGCCCCGTGAGGTGTTGGCAGGCCTGCCTGAACAAGGCTCACGCGAACTGGGTTGAGTTGGTAATCATGTGAGCTAAAAATTGGTAATTATTTTCGTTTTTTAAGTTCTCATGCTTTAGCGTATGTGTTTTTGCAGTCATGAGGGACATAAACCTGAGGGAAAGGAAGGTAAAAGTGCAGTTAATACAATATAGGAAATTACTGCAGGATTTAGGGCTGGAAGCACCCTTCATATATGGAAGGTCTTACAGTAAAAGTTGTGAGACGTGGCAGTGCTGGTGAATGGTCTGTTGAATTCTAAATCTTTTGCAGGAAATGCTGTGCAGGTGGTGCTCTTTACCTGGCTCTAGTTCTTAGCTACTATTGCTATCACCAAGTAAGTAATGTCTATGGTGTGGAAAAGGATTCTAAAGAAATGCAGGTTGTAGATGGCTACTGTTTCTACAAAATGTTGCTGCAAGAGCAGGACCCTTGCACTAAGTCCTGTACATACTTCAGTTTATGGGTGGGGGCACAAACCATTTGCTCTGTGTATCCTTCCCCATGTTTTTGTAGCCTTTTCCATTTGCTCAGTATGTTTCTAGGATACTTCATCTTTTGCGCCTGACATGAGTCTTAATTTACAATTCACTTGACCTTCTAATTCTTTGGAAACTAGATGGGGTCTTCAATATAGATGTTTTAATGCTATGCACTTTATATTCATTTTGTGGCTTTAAAAGGCTCAGTAAGTGATTTGGACTTCTGAATAGTCTCTGATTCCCATCTCAGATTTGTCCCTGTTTTTTCTGGTGTGTTCCATGAGTGCAGTTTGTAACCAAATGCAGAGTCTATGATTTGTCTCTTGTTATTAGCAGAGTAAATAAAGGATGAAATTATTTGCAATCTAACTGCTTTGTACACACCTGCATTTAAAAACACAGACACCCCTTGTAATCAAGATGATTCCTCAGTTGCAGCTTGTAAGGAGTTGGGGAGGAAAGGAGGAAAAGGGTATGTTAAGGCATTTATCATGTCATGCCTTTCCTGCTTTTGTGTTCTTCTGTAGGAGTCTACTACCCCATGCTGCAAGAGATGGCTTTCTGTACTTTGGAGACAGTGGATCTCACCCAATATGCCCATTCTTGAACTTAAAGATTGAGGGTATTCTGGCCCTTGACAAGACATTTTTTCATACCAGAATAAATAATGACTGCACATTTAACCTGAAAGAGTTAAGTTTAATTTAGCTTCTTTTACAAACTGCTTCTTAAAGGCTTTTCTGTTTGCTCATCTCCACTGGATCTTAAACAGAGACATTGTGTTGCTATGGAAAAGAGTGAGCAAGCAATAACAAATCCTTCCTCACACAGAAGCAAAGCACCCTGTTAACCATCAGCCATACAGATATGACTGAGAGTGGAAAAGAAAACATGGGGGAAAATATGAAACCAGTTCCAGCTTTCATTCTGTCCTTAAGTGAAATACAACCTCACTTTCTTCTTTCAGCACAGCACAGTGGCATTCATGTGATCTTGGAGAAGAGGGTCATTTGCTGATAGCAGTTTCAGTGTTTAAGGGTGCCTGCCACAGTCATGAGTATCAGTCTGAAACAAGAGATTTTGAAAAGCCTCACCGGAGTTACACTTCACATATACACATTTTACACTAAGCCAAAAAGAATAAGGGATTTTTCTTCTATGATCTTCTTAGTTCCAAGAAAATTTATTCATGAGACAGATGTGGGAATATATTACTTTAAATCCAGTCAGACTTCATCTTGCCTCCAGACTCAGAAAGGATTGGAAAGATATAAATTAGAAAAAATTTGACATTGGCCTTGATCTTTGCTTTGCCACCTAAGATGCTTTCCAGGGTCAGCCTTGAAATTCAACACAACACCATTCTGTTAGAATAAAGCAAAGTTGCACAGTAGAGCTATTTTAGTTTTTAGAATTTTACGGTGCATGTTTTTAAAAATAGTCACATGGGATCTAGCCTATTTTTAAACAACTTAATATTTTCATTCCTAAATCTCTTCTTTTTTTCCATCTATCTGCAGTTTTCTTTTTATAATGTTCTTGACTAAGCAGAGTTACAGTCAATACTCATTCATATGGCATACTGAAGTTGACATTGTAGGTCTTTGTTTCAAGGGACCATTTGTGTTTTGACAGGCAAAGAACAGACCAGTTGCACTGTTGTTTTTACTGGAGACAGGCAAAAGTAGGCCAAATCCTATAGCACTCACTCAAGCAAAGCTACAAGAGAATCTTTGCCTCAATTCATCTAAAAACAGTCAGAAATGGAGTTTAGCAGTTCCATATTTTTCAGTGTACTCTGAAAAGCTCATATCATCCTTTTTGCAGCTGTTGCTCATGCATGATTCAAAAACGTCTGATTCATTGTAAATGTAAAAACTCAGCAAAAAGTGTACATCAGAAATTCCTTCAATATAAAGCTCCAACTACATGTGAGATGAAACCTAATAAACTTAAGATTCCCCACTAGCTGAAATTAAGTTAATTTTTTGTTAATAGTAAATAAGACGGTCTGAAAAGTTCTCAGTGCCTTTTGAACTTAATCTGCAGCAGCAGTTGCATCACATCAGTCTCCCTGAATCAGCAACATGTCTATTTATCAAAAGAACTAAATAATAAAATCCAGAGCCTTTTGTTATGTGTATTTCCTCAGTGTTTTTCTAGCTTACATGTTCATGTACTTGAGTAGCCAACTTCACTACTACCTTTCTCTGTCAGGAGACAGCATTATATTGTGAGGAGTGGAGTAATTCACCGGTGTGCATGAACTTCCTTTTGTAATACGTCCCCATTTCATCTACATTTTTCCAGAACTTTTACTTATTAAAAGGACAGTTGGGTGGTATATGGAACTCAGCATCCACAATGCTTTTTTCCTTACCTAATTTCTAGCTGCATTGCCTGAAGCTGAGGAGGTTTTGGGATATGCCCATGATTCCGGTTTGAGTCAGTATATGAAACACTGGATTAATAAAAGACTTTTACCAACTTAGTCACCACTCTGTATGTAAACAGAAACATTTTCCAGTGAATGATTTAGACTAAGTTCAAGTTTATAAGCTTGACTCCTTAATTCTGTTTCCTGCAGCAGAAATATTAAGTGATCATCATTACTTACCAGGAAGGAAGTGTACCTGTAACATAGCAAGATGATCTTGCATAGAAAGTAATGCAGACTTCTCTGGGCATCAAAAACATGCAGTAATATTTTACTTCTCCCTTGGTAGGGAATCAAAGAGAGCCTTGGGTACTCCAGTTCAAACCACATCACAGTTGAAGCGTCCAAAAGAGAATCTAAAATTTCAGATCCAGCCACTGCTATGTAAAGCAATGCCACAGGAACATTCCCATGTCAAAACCACAATTTTTATAGCCAGCTGAATAGCTCTTTCAGGCAGTGAGCAATCAGTTCAAATATATACCTTATTCCAACTAAAACAGAGATCCACTGTATATCTGTTCATGCAGAATACTTAGTCTGGACTCTAATCTCTAGAAATTGGCATAATTTGAAGGCACTTGAGAGAACAAACACTCAAATTACAGACTGTTAAAATAGGAAATATGCTGGATTTCTACTGGCACACTTTGTTGGACACTTCTGCAGTTATGCTGCAGTCCAAATATAAATGCTTTCTGTATTAGCTTGAAAGGTATTAAGGGTCATGTTTTCTACAGATGAACTGAGGGCTGAAGATCTCACTTGTAAAAGTGAAAAGGATGGGAGGCCTTGAGAGTAGGCTTTCTAATCATGTGTATGGAAGGCTCTTGTGTGGGTATACCACGATGGCTATAGGGACAGAGCTGGCTTTACATGGGGCAGGGGTAGAGGCTGGGTCCCTGTCTTCTGTTGACGTCTTGAGCAAGACTCCTACCTGGGGGAAGCCTAATTTCTCACTAGTAAATATGGTCACATTCTTCAGTACTGTGTTGTGTTTAGAAGATTATTTCTAGCTGTTTCTTGCAGTTTCCAAGGCCTGATTTTACTGTGGGTGAGCACACAACATCAGGACTATCTTAGGAAACTACACCCTATTTTTAGATATCCAAATGCCTTAAAACGAAGCTGTTCTGAGTAGAGAGAGCAAAAGATGTAACTTTATGCACTTTAGCAGAAAACTGAAGAATCATCTCCCATCTAAAATTCCTTTATTTTCCCAAAGCTTACTCAGTGGTGTCCTTGGTCGCTTTTGCCACTGGGACATACAGGAACTACAGTTTTAACTTGTCACGCTATCCTTTGCAAGACTGAAAACAAAAGATATTTGTCCCAAGTTTTCCTTACAGACAGTGAAATTTAGAACACCTGTTCTCAAAATAAATCAAATAATACATTAGAAATTAGAAAAAATTATTTCCTCAGAAAGTCTAAGTTTCGCTTGTATCACTTTAAATTCACTTCTCAAGCTGTACAGAAAGAATACCTTTCTGTAGATAGGATAGGATTTCTGAATGTAGATAGGATTTCTGAATGTAAATATCAAGCAATGATGAAGAGTGTATTTTACTTTTAAAACCTCACAGTTTGGGTAGATCTTGCTTAAAATTTTGGAAGTCCTTGAACTTTTCTGGCTAGCACTGTCTGCAGTTTCTGGTGGAATTCCCATGGAAGGAAATAAATGTATTCATGTCCTTTGGTTACCAGGGAGGAATTCAGGGGCTGAATTTCCTTCACATAAAGCTGTGCTCCCAGTCTTCATGCCAAAATATCTGCTGCTAGAAAAAAAGCTGTTCGAATGGTGTTTCAGTAATTTTGAATAATTCAGGTCTCCAAATTCTGGACTCCAGAGCAATTTGAGGTTTGAAACTGGGACATTAAAGCTGAAGTAATTTAAATGGAATGACACGTATGCTTTCCAAGATCTGGAAGCCTGCTGCCCTCCAGGTCTCTAGCTTATTCAGGAAATGATCTTTTTTTATAATGTTGACATTCCCATATACAAATGAAAATCCATAGTGTTTCCCGGACCTGACACTGAAACACACACAAAAGGGAGCAGCGGGCTCAGAATGAAATAAAGTGCTAAAGGAAACAAGAATAATACTCTTGAACTTAATTTATTGTGCTTCTTTAAATCTTTGTTTGGCAATGTTTCTGTGGAAAGAGTGAAGTTTAATTTTTCACACGTTTAACACCTGGTTAAGCACCATGTAAACCCATGGCAGTGGCCAAATACACCTCATTAAGGAAAACTTGTGGCTACTGTCCTAATAAAGTTCCAGATTTTTCTATGCACTATCGTGAATTGATTCTTTAGAAGCTTTTTCAATAAAGCATCTGTCCCGATTTTGTGTGTCCAGATTAAGTGAAATACATTTTACTGAATAACCACCTATGGCTGTGATTCTTTTTATCATTTGAAAATGTGTTTCTAATATTGCTGTTCGTGGGACAGCAGAGGGCAAATGTTTTTACAAAGAAAACCAAGAATATTGACACTGTAAAAGAGAATTCTTCTTGACACCTGTCAGTATGTGGTCCTGTGGCTGACATATCCCTCCCTTTTTTGACTTGCTTTGTGTACTAACTTTTGCCAGCATCTTAAGAGATATTCTGGCTTCATATCTGCTGCAAAGTGCTACAGGCCAAGTATCTTTTACCTCCCTGCTATCACCCCCAGAGGTCAGAAGTTCATTTACATAGCATTGGAGCAGCCTGCTTCTGTAACAATTGGTGAAACAAGATTATGTTAAAGAAAGCAGTGTTGATTTTATTAGAAACTAGAGAGAAGAATTAAATGAAACTAAAGTTGAACAGAAGAAACTTTCCTGTATCTGGCAGCCACACAAAGTCTAGCTCACCAGGTTACAATCTCATAGTTACTACTGATACATTCAAGCCCACTAGAAAAATGTATCAGTGCTTATCTGACCTTTCTTCTCATAATATGGTTCGCAGATCTGTTACAACAGGAATTTCAGCCAGCAGCAGCTTCAGGGAAGAACAGTTCTGGCAGTCATGAGCAGCAGGAAAATGCTTCACCTTTTGAAGCTCCCTTCAGCTGAGAAAACTCTCCCTTGTTAGGATAACTGAAATCCAGTTTTTTCAGGGGCAGGTTGTGTTAAATATATTTCAAGGACACAAAGCCCAAGCAACTGTTTCACCAACTGCAGTTTGTGCTGAATTCCACCCAGTGATGACAGCGTTTCCAAGCCTTTGTGTGAACATTACAGCTTTTTGCTAGGTGTGTTAGAATATGTTGTCTTTATGAACTGATAAAAGGAAATCTTTAGCTTAGCCCACACACACTTGCATTCTTCTTTATGGAAGCTCCACTGACCTGTCACTGGGGAAATACCTTACTCAAAGGAGAGAAACAGAATTACTCTTTCAATGCAGTTATTCAGAGTTAGTTGTATTGTATTTGAGTTTGTCAAAGATTGCTGCTGCCATAAGGCAGGAAAATGCGCAGGCTGAGGCTGATCAGTGCAGAATTTGATGTGCATGTTGCTACATTGTAGTCTTTAATACAAAATGCAAGGATACTCTGCCATCGGATTGTCATTGCTTTTAAAATTGGATTGTGGTGCTTCACCAAGGGTTCAACATTCCTTGAATTTCTTTAGTTAGTGACTGCAAGAAAAAAAATTGGTTGTCAGAACTAAGAGTGTAAAAGTTGGTCTCATTCTAGAAATCTGTCAAGTTCCAAAGCCTGAAGCAAAAGCAGATGCGCAGAAGCACAAATCATGGATGGGAAGTGTGAGGGCAGCCATTGCAGTGTTTCAGCATGCACAAGGCTCAGATCTGTTTGAAATTTAGCGGGATTGCAGTAAAGTTGGTGGCCTAGGAAATTCTTTAATACTGACATGTGAATGAAACTGTTCAGGACGGAGAAATCCACCTCTAACACAGGGATGTGTTCATAGGATGTGTTCATGTTCATCTCATTAACTCAAACTGTCACATCTAGCACCACTCTCTTATCTACTGAAGGAGCTGTGCTGTCTTTCCAGTGCCTGGTCTCAGAACGGAATTGCAGCAATCTCTTCAAAATATCTCATTTGCCACATGTGCCAATTGTGAAAGCACACAATACATAACCAGAACTGACAGGAGATGGCAGCCATGCAGAGAAAAGTGTGACACACGCAGTGTTTTGAAAGAGGAATGGAGGGCCAGAAGAGACAGTGAGGAAGAGCGGGGAGGAGAAGGTATGACAGCCTTAAGGCACATCAAAAGAAGGGAGGAAAGCCATGGAAACCATGATGTCAGGCAAGGAGTATGAAACTGAAAACAGGGAATAGAAACTATTCACTCTGTTTATGATAGGATGGAGGTATTCAAAGACAGTAGAACCTGGGGAATGAGAGGGCTGTGAAAGTGATGTTAGAAGTAGTGTAATAGAAAATCACTATAGAGGAAGTACAGACAGCTACAAGAGATTAGAGACTGAGCAAACATCACTAAATATCAGGAATGGGTAAGGAAGGGAGACTTTACTGGAGACAAATTAACTGTTGATGGAAAGAAGATAGAAACACAGAATGAGGAAAACATTTGGGGAATGATAAAGAAAACAGGGATGTGAAGACATTGGGACATAGGGAAGAAGAGTAGACAGGAAAGCAGACAAGGAGCACAGGCAAAAAGAAAGAAAAAAGGTTTCAAACCCAAAATAAGCCAAGAGAAAACCCCAAAAAACTTCCTTGTTTGAAGCCATCAAGGTAGGAAAAAGAGATGAAATTTTCCATCGTTGACATAATCTTTTCTTTTGAAAAAGACTGTACTGTTTGCAAATTACAGAAACAGCACAGTAACTATAGTTATTGCAGTGCAAGAAGCTGCAAAATATAATCCTCTTCTGGGTGTCCATATTAATTCCTGCAGAGATGACCTTGTGATGCACAGCTACATGAAAGGATCAATATAAATGCACTCAAATATATTAGAAAACTTCCATTTATCATCTCAATTAGCTTTACATTAGTACTGTAATTGTAGTGAATGACAGCTGCTTTGTCAGAACCTTTTCACAGTAAAGTATTCCAGGAAACTATTCCCCAAACTTACCTGATCACACACCTGTATTAGCTGGCATGTTCATATGAGGTGAGAGAGATATAAACACAACACAATCCTTGCTATGTAATGTAATCCTCAGTGTTACAGATGAAGAAATTGATTTAGAAAGGCATTTGGGGATAAAGTTATTTCATTGTAGCCTAGAGATTTAGGCAGATGTCTTTATTGCTTCTCATTATGATTTCACCGTCCATTGGATTCATTGCCTCAGGAAAGTTACTTTCCATTTCAGGTTAGCCAGTATATTTTGATTTCTACCTATTTCCTAGAAATGCTGCTAAATTTTCCTAAATACTATGTTTATCTTGGAACAAGATAAGAAAATGCAGCTTTTAAGTTAAGTAAGAGCAGTGTTAAATGGAGTGTTACATTCGCTGTCTATTCAAATCTTTCAAGCTCCCTACATTGACTTTAACAGGCAATGAATTTGACTGAAAGTTAAAGCTTGGCTGGAGCATACAGTTAGAAGAATACGATGTTATCTGTGAGCCACTGCATTCTGAACATTGTGATCAGGCCACAAAAAATGTAGCTTGAAACAGGTGCCAGGCATTTTTGTAGAAAATCGATGCAATTTCAGATGAGTTTAATAGAGCAGCCATCTCATGAAGCAGCTAACCAGCTGCTCACATTCCTGTTTCACTCATCTTGATGAAATTGTTCAAATCTTCAGAGTTTTCAGCTAATCATATATAGAACCACGCTTACAAATCGTCATGCTTTGTATTTGATCCATTTTTCCTTCAACTGTGCTAACGTGATACTCATTGAAGGACACTTATTATGTAAGAAGCCACAAAATGGGCTGCAAACTTGTGTGGTACCTAATCTGTCCAAACATGGTAATATTACCTACTAAAAGTAAGCTGCAAAATGAGAAATGGAAGAAAATTACTGTAAACTGAGTGTAAGTATACTAACTATAAATGGGATTAGAGAGAAAACAGGCTCAAATTTTTCCTTCCTCTCCTTACGAAGCTACACTGAACTCTGGGGTAACTCAAGGTAGAGTTCCTAACTGAAGAATCCTGTCTTATTGTTATACATTCTTTCTCGGCATGGAACACATTTATTTTTTCCCACTAGACTGTTTAGTAAACCACAATTATTCAGTTAGCAATCAAATCTTAATTAGGTTACTTACATGCCAGAACAACCCCAGTCACTGGTGTGAACTACATTAACTTATAATAATTTAGAAGGAAATCACAGGCACTGAAACCAGCTCCCTCTCTCATGGATGAGAGAGCAGCTGCCTGTGAGATCACGGTCATGCCAAGGATACTTTATGCTCTGCAGATGGTTCCCTTCCATCTCAAGTTTGAAGATAGAGATGTGCTGAACAAGCCTTTTGTAACATTCTTGCTGAAAAGTTAATAGCCAGCAACTAAATCTGAACAAAAAACCAGCAGTGGAATATTCCTCTGAAATACGAAAATCTATCAATGGCCTTTTAGCAGCAGCAACTAATTTGGTATTTCCTAAACAAGGACTTGATTAATGATACTTGGAAGGGATAATGTTTTTAAATGTTAGAACTGGAATGGAATTAAATCACTGTTGATTGTAGTGCATGCCTGCTCACACCAGTTATCATCCTCTGCCTGTCTGAAGATTAATACTCTGTATATATACTGTGAGGGGAGAAAGATGGAGCAAATTCCTTTCCCGCATTTTTTCAGTTTAGTAAGATAAATTTTTTTTTGCCTGGTAAAAAAATTCTATTCCCGGCATTTTAAATGAAGCAACTCCAAGAAAGTCAGTTGAAAAAAACAGAGTTCACAATGAGTAGCACCTTTAGTCACAAAGGTGGGAGCAGTGAAAACCTGATCATGTGCAGCAGAAATTTTCTATAGTGCCTGATGAGCAGGACTGCACTGTCTTGTGGAGGTGTCAGACTGCATCCCTGCAGGAAGCTTGGTGTACAGTCCAGGTAACTGGAATCTTTAGGGATGGTGTATGAGAGTAATGAAGAGGCCTGACAGTGGGTTGACCTCTCCCTGAGGACCTGAAAATAATTACCTCCTGAAGGCAGAAGTTGAATTTTAGCAGCTGTTCGTACAGGTTAATATTTGTCTTCTTTTCCGATGGCCACTTACAAATAAGTGGCATTGGGTAGCACCAGTGCTACCAATGGCTTCAAAATTAAACAGGTTTAATTTTTTTTCTTAGCAATGAGAAATACACCACAATTGTGAAATGCTGTTGCAGATCTTGCCAGCAGAAACAGGGAAAGAGATGTTCTTTAGCATTCTGATTAAACAACTGCCTCTGTAACCTTAATTTGTGCTTTAAATGACCGTTGGCTTTAAACAAATAGGTTGCATGAACGAAAGGCACTGGACGGCTGGTAGGGAGAGTGGCAGAATGGAGTGTGAGGGGACTCCCTGTTTATAAAAGTTACTCCACACCACTCTCATTTGTCAACCCTCAAAGAGCCTGCAAACTCCAAACCCTGAAGTCCTGCTGTTATTACTGTATTTTACACACTGAAGCAGCATCCCAATGGGACTTCTTAGTGAGTTAAAATGGGATAATAGTTATAACATGGAAATAAATTAGCCTCTGCTCCTCTGCAGTGTGTAGACCTAACTACTTTGGCACTGAATAGGTTCAATTCATATATAAACAGATGAAGATGGCAGGATTTCAATTTTTTGTTTGCTTTGCTGGTCTTTTCCAGAATTTTGTGGATATCCATTTCTTAACAATTACCCATCCAGTGTTATTTCTGATGAGGGCATTGCCTCTGACAGATCTGCCTGTGTACTGCAAGCTTTCATCAAATTGCCAGAATTACTTCACTCTTCATTTGAGCCTTTTTCCACTCAATTTAGGCAAGATAAAGGCATTTGAATTCTCATCTGCATACATGCATACTGATCTTTTTCATTATTTCTAGCCATAAAGGATATTTTTTGGCCTAGCCTTCAAAAAAGCTCTTTTCTCTCAGACCTTAGGGCAACTACAATTGTAGATATCAACTGGCAGACACTAATAGTTTGTTTTTTTTTTTCAAATTAAAGCATAGTAAATGCTAAAATTGCAATATATTTTAGGTAGCCTCTTAACGTTTATATATCTCATAATTTTACAAAATCTGCTAAACCTAGTACCTGCTAAGTCTTATGTCATTGATTTTACTCAGTAAGTGTCATATACATTCCCTTGAGATAACCATGTACTTCATCTCAGGTAAGAAAGGGGCTCTGCTTTTGAAATTTAGCAATATGCAAAGCAATGTTTTGTCATAGTATCTAAAAAACAGTATGGAAATCGCTCCCCTTCTCCATGCCATAATATAGGATCTCCTCTCATGTTTCCAAGGTCATGAGAAGGGCTTTTGCTAATAGCCCACAAAAGCAAAAGGGATATCAGAAACATCATTCCAAATCTGTGAATAAGAACATAAGGTATTTTGCATACATTTTACTGAGCAGGCCTCTAAGATAGACATAAATTTTACTTTTTCTTATTAGTTGTGATCTAAGGCTGTTGATCCCACTAGTATTCTAACTCTTAATAACTGGGTAGTGCCTGTTCCTTTAATGGTACCATTTCTTGACCCAAAGTGAAATTTTGCTTCTGCTTGTTTTAAAAACATTCTGGCTTTTTACCTGTGGTTGGCTCTTTCAAGCAAACTGGGAGATGTGGTCACTCTGTATAATGCATTAATGAATACATTTCCTAGGCTTTGTAGGCAATTGTTCAGTCATGTAGATCTCTCAGTTTTCTGTTTCCAAAATCATAAAGAGATACCTGGAGAAGGCAGCAATGGGGGTTGCTCTGGATTTACACCATTTAGACAAACTTAGATTGCTTCTGGCTTTATTCTAGACTCAGTTTCCCCATATGTAGGATAGCACATGGCAGGGGGGGAGGTTCCTAATAAGTTGCACACTTTAGAGGACAAAGTAAAAACGTCTTTTTTCTTATTTGCAATTTATGTTTGCGTCTCAATGGCAAAATCATATCTTTAAATGTTATGCAACGGCATATTTCTAATGTTTGTACTGCTGAATGCTGGGTAGAACACTCACCAAATCAGTCATCTACAAAGATACTTGGCAATCACTAAAAATCAGAATAGAACCCCCAGAGGGTGAACGTGCTTCAATTTAGATTAATATTTCATACTAAGAAACACATTCTTGTTCTATTTTGGTTTTCAGGATGCCAAAGAACATGTTCTGGGCATGATTTGTGCTGAAAACCAGAGAAAATTCCACTTTTTCCTATGCCATAAACCTGCTAATCATTTATAGATAAGATCATTAGAGCAAGCTCAAGTCAGAGTGCAGAATGTAAATCTTTGTGTCATTAGTCAACCATTTATGAAAATGTTTGTTAAAACTCTGCAATAAATAACATAATCAAGTCTAGCAGTGTCCTCATTTTCCTTGATTTTTCCTCGTAATAAAGGCCAGTGAAAAGAAAAGTTAATTAAAAGTCTGTCATTTGTAAGCCATAGAACTACTTTCCAAACAATGCTTATCACACAAAAAATACTCCATAAAGATGATTTTATGATAATTATGTAAAAGCCAACTTGTTCAGAGCTCACAACCATTATCGCTCCCAATCTGTGGAACAACAAAAATGATTGAGTGGCTGGAGAAGCTTTGATATAAAAAGTTAGCAACTTTTGCACAAGTGATATATATATATGAATGCATATATGTGCACAAATACAGGCAAAAAGGAGGGATGTCCAGCATTTGTGGCTTTGGCCTGTGTTGGAGATAGAAATCTCCTATTTAATTTATATTCTGAGTACCAGCCTAAATTTTTGAATGTGGCAAATTAGCTGAATTCAAGGCATTAAGAAGATTTTGATTTTCAAATCCAAGGTCAGTTTACAAATTAATTTGTCAGAGACACCTCTTCAAAGTGCAAACATCTAAAATACGTCTGAATCAGGTATTAAAAATGAGGTATGTGACTGAAAGTTCTGGTGCATAAAGACCAGATTTTTGACATAGAGTAGAAGACAAGTTGCACATTACCTACACTTTGATACCACGGAGAATTAACAAAATATAATTTAATTTTATGAATGGAAACCCAATTGTCATCCAAAATCCAGCTAAAAGGAAAATCTAACTGTAAAAAGTCTTCTACCAGAAATTCTTGCTTAATTTAAAGCTGTTCTTAAAAATAAAAAAGATTCTCTGGAAGATCTCTAGATTAAGAAAAATGTAGTTTCAATTAGCAAATATGCAGTTGTCTTTTCTATTGTATCTTGTTTATACACTTTCTTTCCATTAAACAAAATTTATTATGCCTTCTTATTTCCATTCAGCAGCCAAAATCAAAACATAATGAGAGCAAACAAATCAAATAATATACAGCAAGTTTCCTTTCTTTAGTGAGAAGAAGCCAGACTATTCTCTAGGCTGCAATATTCCTGACAGCATGTGGTGCAAAGGCCCAGCCCTATCTGCTGCTGCAAAGTAAAATGCTATTAAGAGAAGTTTGGAACAAAGAGGAACATTCAGTGTCCTTCTCCAAATACAGTAGAATTAGTGTAGCAGTCAAAAGTTAATTTTCACATGGTCCCTGTGTAAAAATCGTGTGCGTTCTGGAGGATTAAAGCCAAATTCTGATCTCACTGATGTCAGATGAGATACCCCAGTGGTAAATGTGGTTCTTGGCTTCCCAAGCAGCCGTCAGACTCAATGTGTTTCTAATAAGATGGAGACTCAGTAGGGGCCAGGTGCTCTATTAGTTTAAATTGGTAGAGTAGCAAGAGTTGTGTAGAAGGTTAGGAGATGGAAAATGTTTTATGCCTCCCCTAAATGCCTGCTCCAGGTACAGAAATCCAGTTGCTGCAGCCCAGCATTTGTACTGGCTGAGCTTCTGACTGAGGCTTAAGTTATAAGCCTTCTATGTAACAGCAATAAAGCAAACACTTGATGTTGTATATTTGCAAGAGAACTCAGTTTCAGATGCTTAACATCTCACTTATTTCGGTTTGTGGCAGAATTCTACCTGTTTCCCTCTAAGTAATTATTTTCTTTGTATTTTGTATACAAGAAAGTACTCTTGTACCTGCTATTTAAATAAATCCTTAGTTCAAAGGCAGCTGATATTCATTAAATTCATTAAATTAAATTCATGTGGGCATAGTGCAAGCCTAACACAAAAACTGTGACTGGGTAATAATTCTGTAATAGAATAAAGTTGTGTTACAATGTGAAAATTAAATGAAGCTTCACAAAGCCGGGTCTGAGCAATTTCACACCATGGAGCAGTAAAGAGGCTGCCAAGCAGTGGAGTGATCTGCTGTTGTATTGATGGCTATCCTGACGGAGAAACCCTGGTCGCAACTTGTAATCCTTCCACAAGCACTTCTGGCAGCAGTGCAGCACCCCAAGGACCACTACTGGGGTGTCTGAAACACTGTTGGGTGTCTGCTCTTTTTCCAGAGTAGAGGAGGCACTCACCAGTATGTGGGCTTCAGGATACGTGGTGCAGGCACAGAAGAGTGGGAGTTTTCTGCTTGGACAGCACCTGCAGCAGTGCTCAGCACCCCCAGTCCCTCAGCTGTCCTCCCCTGAAAGCCAGGCTGTGCACGTTAGTGACACTACTGGCCCTATGCTGTTCCTTCCTCCTGGCTTCATGAATCCTGCACATTTTTAGGGACCCAGAAGAAAGAGGCTGGGGAGAAAGCTGCAAGTATACCCTTAGGCAACACAAATTAAGAATATCTCAGTTACCAGAAAATGTCTCTTTTTCTTTGAAAGCTTATCCATGTATTCACACAGTGTGTGAGTGCAGACAGCACCTCCAGCGTACTGCTGTGTAGCTGGAGAAGTGCCCTGGAGTCCTTTAGATGAATCAAGACAGAAGGACTCTCTTTTTCATCACAGAGCAGTCTTGTGCCTCAAAGTATCTGTATTTGTGCAGTGTTGTTACAGAGAGGGTGAATGGAGTCCAGATGGCAGCTTTGCAATTTGCAGAGATGAAAACACCCTATGGAGAGGTCACTAGCACCATCTGAGCTGTAATGGAGCTTCAGATCATACTGTGCTGTGCTGCCTTACTGATGCTTGACAGGTTTTAACATCATCTGTAACCCACTAAGACAGTGTCTGTGCAGAGATAACTGACCCTTTACAAGCCTTGAAACACAAATTTCAAAAGACAGGAAGAATTCTGTGGTTTTCATCCTTTCCAGATCATTTAAAAAATACATGGATTATACAGAACACGCAAGAGTACTTTTGGCAGAAAAAATATCATAGATTAATTTTTCAACTAGAATGGAAACTGGACTTTTTCTCAGCAAGACACCCAGGAGAAGTCTTGAGCATGACTTTTTCAGGAAAAAAAAGGCCATTTTCACTGAGATGAAGGAGGGAGCTCCATGCTAATCTGTCAGGGACAGATTCAGCTCCTCCAAGGACTAGGACTGTTATCTGGCAGAGACCCTCACTAACACATCACTGAGTTCTGCTGTAGTGGAGCCAGACAGGCTAGAGCAGCACCTTAATGGGAGAACTGCTTTACTTACTGTGAAGATCCACTGACAACTCCTTGCCTGGCTGATTGCTCTGCTGGTCAGCCTGTGAGAACTGACTGACCTGTAGTTTCACAGCAGAAACATACCCAACAGAACATGAGATCACATTGGCTTTGTAGGAATATGTAAATATAAGCCTTTCAAATACTGTCAGCTAAAGCACTTGCCATATGAGGTGCTCATGTGCTCTGCATGTGAGAACTGACTGACCTCAGTGCCATTACTAGAGGTGCTGCTGTTCAGGAGTGCCCACACTGGACCTGAAATGAGAAGGTCTGGTAGCAAGAACAGGACCAGGATAAGCCAAACCTGTAATAGGAGAGGAAAAGGAGTGTGAATGTTCTGACTACAAGTTTTGGAAACAATGCAGCAGCCCTGCACCTCCAGCAGGGGGGAAGACACCATGGCCTGGGCCTCACATTGTGCATATAAAACCAGACAACTGTTTGAAAAAGAGAAGGAAAATAACAATCTCACTTGCATGACAAATTACCAGAGCCCACCACATTAACGTATGCATTGCCTTTCTTTTGTAGTCTACTTATATTTTTGCATGTTTTCACTTAAAAGTACATGTAAAAGTAGTTACAGAACAAAGAGTTCTGTATCAGGAAGGAGAAATTAGTTCCCTTCCAAAACAGTTAGCTCTTATACCAGAAAGTAAAAAGATGGGGAAAAGCAAAAGGTGTCTGTATCTATCTACATCTATATCTGTATCTATGTCTATCTATCTATATCTATATCTATATCTATATCTATATCTATATCTATATCTATATCTATATCTCTTTTCAGGAAGGCTTAGTAACCTTTTCCAGTCCATGAGTGCTAACTCTAAAAGTGTGTAGACATTTATTTTGCATGTGCTCTATCAGTGTCCCAAATCCCAGTTCAATATACACACTGTAAGACTGTTTTCTTCCCCTTGCTGCTGAACACAGAAGAAGTAGGAAATA
This sequence comes from Oriolus oriolus, assembly GCA_013400235.1. Lineage (NCBI taxonomy): Eukaryota > Metazoa > Chordata > Aves > Passeriformes > Corvidae > Oriolus > Oriolus oriolus. Next base: position 691,986 of record VXBT01003025.1, read on the forward strand.
ATTTCTTTTTTTTCACAAGATGCATATCTTGAAAATCCTAGGAACCAACAGCCCATTCATTGAACTAACTTCATACCCCCTTTTAAAATTGAAAAATATAAAAGTAATTCCCTGCTCATGATGATCTCTTTTCTGAATGAACCAATTTTTAGATAAGGCTCACAGTGGGTGTTCATGCAATTAAAGAAAGAAATTCAAATTGCTTTATTTCTGTATATTGAGGGTCTAGTTAGGGGCAGGGAAAATAAAAAATCAGAAAAATAAAAATAAGACATCATTAATTAATCTTAGTAAAATTCTGTTTGCTTTGGGAACAGAATTTCTGTTATAATATCTTAGAAACACTTGTGTTTAACTGTATTTTTTATTACATGTGTAAGTGAACATTATAGTACACTGCTGTACACTTTGCAGTTTGTCTAATCTCTTACTTGAATATCAATGCTAATTAATTTTAATGATTTGAAAACAAGTTAAAATATTATTATTTCATGATTGCATACAACTATTAAAATGGGTTTGTTTTCAATACAGCTTGGTACTCTGTAAGTGGAAGGCGGAACTATTTGGTCTTTGAAACCAAGCATCTGAAAATTACAAAAAAAGGGTAAAGCCTTGTGAGCTGCACTCTTACTAACTTTGATTGAAAGGCACTATATAGAATAGTGCATTTTCCTTCTGGAAAAGGGTAGCTCGATTATAACTTGGGAGGAAGTAAAACCTAAATCAGAAGGAAAACATCTACACAGATAAATCTTTTTACTCACTATATGATTTTCACACATGTTATGAAATGGATAAATTTACTTACTCTTCCTGGAGGAACTGGTATGAAGTAAGAAAAGCTAATATCATATCATATCATGTGATATCATATCATACTATATCCAAGAAGTGACTCTTCTAGAAAGCACAAGACGTGCTGAATGATATTACAGAGGTTAGGGTGGGAAGGATTTCAGAAGTAGTTGAGGCTGAAAAATGGTAAGGGAGAGGTCAGCTATAGGTTTCCAGATGGCTGAAAAAAAGGAGAACAGAATAAGAACTGGTGTCCTTGTAAGAGGCGTCAAATAAACTAGTCAATCACAAACCTCATTAAGTTTAAGTTTAGGTTGGAGAAGGTGTTTAGTTCAGGTCTGATTTTCACTTTATTGAAATTATTAAACTGCAAACATCAGAATTTACTCTAGGGCTTTCTCAAAATCATAGAAACTACTGTATGTCAAGATCACACACGTGCCATTTGTTGGTGAAAAACGGTTGTCCATTTGTCCGGCTGATGTGGATAAGGTCAAGGGAGTTCAACACCTGCTTTAGAAAAACATGCTCAATAGTTACCACATTTTTCTACAACAGGTGCTGAATTCATCTAACCTTGGTCGTGTCAGAAAGACAAACTGTTTTCAGCACTACCTGATGGAGAAGTAACCTCTGGTATGTTTATTAGCAGTATTTGTACTCTGGTTACATCTTTGCATTCTTCTGGAAATGAACAGTTAATGGATTTGGTGAGGCAATTGAAATGTCTTCAAAGGGATTTCTTTTGGCCTAAACCCTCTGTGTTACTTCTGGATGGGTGAATGAGGCTGATGGGTGTCTGTACACACACTTGTGGAAAAGGATTCCTAGAACTGTTGTAGAAGCTGGGCTGCCATATAGAACAACAAAAGGTACATCTCAGTTTTGTAGCATGACGCTCTAACCTGCAGTGGGACAGCACTGTAAATTGCGTAATCCTACTTTTTAAAAAAGTCATAAAAATGACAAAAAATGTTACAAATAAGACCACTAAATTACAGTTAAGCATTGTTACAACCAAATAGCTCAAGTACAACTTCATAAACACTTCAACTGGTGCTCTTAAGTTTCCAGATATATTTACTTTACTCCTCTAAAGCACATTAAAGAAAAAGTGTTCTTTGTTATCTGGGACTATTTGGAATCTTTAGCAGTTCACTTAACACATCATAATACCTGTCATAGGCTTTCCTAAAGCACCAGGGAAAATGCATACCTCAGGAGAGGAATAAATCTCTTAAAAGGTATTAGTGTAATTAAGTAGCTCTCCCTGTAGAGGTGAAGTGCCTGTTACTTTTGGTGGAGTTTAGTCCTGATTCAGCAGAGTGCTTAAGCAAGGTCCACTAAAATTTGTAGGCAAATACATGTGCAGGAAATGCAAGTTCTTTCCTGAGACATGGTCCTACATGGCTGTTACACTGGTTGTGGGGTATTTTGCCTGTTTCTTCCCAGTGGAAAGCCAGCCTTACAGCACATGACAGAGACAGATGTCCAACCGTAAATTATACCTGTGTGTTTCAAGTTTATTGCTCTTCTCCTGAGTTGTCTTGGTATAAATACTGTCCCAAACACACATGCTTGAGAGTAGAGTTCAAATCTTTGTGTATCCTGTGACAGATCTGCAACAAAGCAGAGCAATGAGTTTAATATTTACAAGCCTGTGAGTGTTCGCAGTGAATCGCAGGGAAGGGTTGAGTTTGGAGGGGGCCTTTGACAGCTCTTTTGTCCAACCCACCCTGCTCAGAACAGGGTCTACTAAAGCAGGTTGCTCAGGGCCGTGTCCCATGGGGTTTTCAGTTATCTCCAAGGATACAGACATGACAACCTGCCTTGACAACCTGTTCCCATGTCACAGCAGCCTTACAGTGAAAAAGCCCTTTTTCTTATGTTTGAATGGAATTTACTGTATTTAAATGTGTGTCCTCTTGTCCTTTCACTGGACACCACTGAGAAGCCTGGCTCTGTCTTCTTTGCTCTCTACCATCATATAGTTACATACACTGAGAGGATCCCTTCGAGCCGTCTCTTCCCCAGGCTGAACAATCCCAGCTCTCTCAGCCTCTCCCTGTATGTCACAGTCAGGAAATAAAATTAGGCTGTAGCTGTCCTTTGCGAGGCTGGCACCGTTTGCCTGAGGGACCTTGCCCTGGAAGCAGGCATCTCTTTTCCCATGTACTGCTGGGAAAGGTTTAACTGAAAGCTTCTGGCATGCAGAGACAGGACCTAAGGGGAACAGGTAATTTTTTCCAGGGAATGCTAATTTAGAGTATGGACTAAGTCATCCTGGAAGAGGGATTCTAGGAGTGGCCACCTGAGGCAGAATGTATGATCTGTCTTTTATGGTATAATCTTATTGTGCTGGTTTTCTTAAATGAAAGACAAACTCCATGAAGATGATGAATGATTAATTTCCACATTGTAGGAGAGCACTGGAAGATTGAAGTGGCTTTCACATACTTTACTGAAGACTGAAAGGTTGCTTGCAAAGTCTGTTTCTGAAGCATTTCATTTCAGCACAAGCTTTGGAAACAAAGAATGGATAAAGAGAAGCGAGGTTCATGCAGCACATAAAGCACTGACCATCAAAACAACTGGCATGTGTACTGCTGTTTCAGCTCCTAGATTCAAGAGTCCAAAGGGTATTTGCTGCTCTGCCTCTGATAGCCGTTTGCACGATTCTTACAGACTCTAACATGTCCCCATCTCTGACGTTCCTTGGTCAGGTCTTCCCTGGCCAGTTACAAATCTAATTTTGCTACTTTTCATTGCTAAATCTGTTTTATATTGGGAAATTTTGAAAACAGTGATGTAATCTAGCTCTGTGATTGCAGCTGAAATTAATTTGCCTGCCTGATACTAGACTACAATGTTGCTTAAATTCACAGTGGGATGTAAAGTATGCTTCCTTTGCCTTTCTGTTTTCTGGATCTGCATGGACATGGCAGAGGAATTGGTGTTTCTGATCTCCCTGTAGATAAGAGTAGCCTGACAAAAAGGATGGATCCCAAAGGACTGAACAAACAAACTGAAAAGTCAGAGGAGCTGACAGACCAGCTGTCACTGCACACAGAAGCCAGCGAAGGAGAAGGTATGTGATGAACTCTTCTCTGGGCTGCAAAATTCTCATAGCTGTTCAGGCAAGGAAATTCTTTCCCTTTTTTTTTTGATCCTAAAGATTAAATCATAACCACTCAAATGCAAGCATTTTATAATTTAGTCATTTTAGAAATGGCTGAAGAACACTTTTACCGTCCTGCAAGACATACATCCAGTGATACAGACAATCCCAGCTAAGCATGCAGGTGTTTCGACTTCCTGCTTTCCCAGCACTTGAGAGCCTGCTCAGGTAGGAGAACAGATATTCCTGTGAGTTGCCTCTTTGCAGGGCATTTCCAAGGGCTTTGTGTGCTGGAGGTGCTCCAGTCCCACGAGGGATTTCACACAGTTGTATGTTGCAGTTGCAGTTGAGGGAAGTGTTTTTTGGTAGTCCTGTTTCCCAGAGAGGTCTCACAAACGTGAGTGAGTGGACAAAAAACTATCAAATTAATGTCAGTGTGAAAAATATGAAGTAATTAATCATGAGGAGAAAGTAGTCTTAATTGTGCTTATGGGATTGTGAACCTGTAATTGGCAGTTATACCTCAGGGAAGAGAGCTAGAAGTCATCACCAGCAGTTCTCTGAAGTCATTAACTTAAGATACAGTAGTATCCAAGATGAAAAAAATGTCAAAATTCATCAGAGAGGGCATTGAGAACATAACAGAAAATGTAATTTCGCTGCAGTACAAAATCTCACACACCTTGGGCACTGTCTGAAATTTGATCCTCATATCACAAGGAGCCATAGTGGTGTTAAAAAAGGTGCAGAGAAAGGCAGGACAAGTGATTAAAGATGTCAAGTAACTGTATTAAAAGAAGAGACTTAAAGGACTTAATTCTAAACTTAGAGTGGAGAATACTCAGTGGGAAATGTGAAGGCAATCAATGACGTGAATGCAGAGCTGCTAGCTCACCAAACCCTTCATCGTCCCTAAATTTGTTGCAACAAATTTTGAGACAGTTTCAGCAGAGGACACAAGGAACTCGGAGCTCCTGCAAAACCAGTCTAACATTATATGAAAGAAAATTAACAGGAATTCCTTAACCAGTGACTTGACATGGGCAGACTAGTAGGGAGATAGTTGGCCAAGAGCACATGCTCTCCCTGAATAGCATCTCCTAGACAGTGGTGGAGGCAGAATGCTGGTCCTGCACAGTAGGGTGTTCCTTACATTCTTATTTTCAACACTGAGCCTTACTGAGATGTAATTTTCGTCTGCTTCAGAGCATTCTAGTCTCCTCCCATTTCCCCAGCCTCGTGTACAAGAGCCAGCTGGGCTGCAGATTACAGAGCAGTAGATATTTCAAGCTAATGCTTCTGGTGTGGGCGCTGACAGTGGCAGAGAGACTGCAGCAACATGCGGGAAGTACATGAGAATCTCAGGCAACTTCTGGAGAGTGAGAGATGTAGTCAAATGATTAAGTCATCTGCTCCATATCATGCCTGGCTGTTTAAGGACTTCTGTCAGAGGAAAGCATTGAGAACATCAGGCTGATAGGCAGTAATAACAAAAAACCATAAATTATTCCTTCTGATTCCTTCTGTTCTCTTTTTGGCTCCTACAACAGGAATTGTTGAGAGTAGGATTATGGGAGGCCATGAACAAGCTTAAAATCTGTGTGCTACTTAACCATCTCTGATTTTGTATGTGGGAAGGAAGTGGCCTAAATCTGACCCATCTAATATATATAATATATTCCATGGCATGTAATGTTTTGACAGCTTAAGTAGATATACGAGTACTGAATTGGTAACTCATTCAAATCAAAATTGGTATGCCTCCTATCTAAGTTTTGCAAGTTCTGGTTTTATTCAGATAATTGTGTTTATTTTTTCTTTTCCAACAAGATAATTGTGCATATTACTTCAGTCTCTGGTATGTGTTAGCCCTGTCCAGGTTTTTTCTAATGCACTCTCATGAAATTTTAGATACAGATATCATCTGTGTTGGTAATGGGGAATGTAGGTGCTGGACAGGAGCAGGAGATTAGGAATCTGCTTTTCCTGCCTCACAAACATACTGTTTATGTCAGAATTTTTTTTGCCCCAAGTATAACGCTACGTGGACTGTGTGAACACATCTTAAATGGGCTGATCTTCATAACGTGTTTGCTAACAACATTTCATTTTATACATCAGGAGCTAAGCCACTGAGAAATTTGTGTTTTGTCAGAAGTCAGCGACAGAGAGATAAGAAATGGCTCTGGAGTGCCTTAACCACAAAGCTGCTATAGATCAGTGGAAATGAAGGGCCATGGAGCTGCTCATTCAGTGAGTTTGACACAACTGCAGGGCACTGCTAGGGACACAGTGTCAAGGAGAATTATGAGTTTTATCTGCAATGTCTAATCTCCTCTAATGATGATAAAATTCAGCACATATCAGATAATTTCTTTCCGAGTATTTAAAGCTCTTCAGCATGCCTCTTACGCCCGTAAGTGGTATACCAGGAATTATACCACTGGGAACCTGCGCAAGGAGAGATGCTAGGTCTGTTTTTAGGAAAGCTCTCGATAGATCCCTGAAGCTTGGGCCTTCAGTCATTTGTTGTACTCACATGAAAATTTATGAATTCATTTTTTCTTCAGTGCTCTCTTCCTCTTCCCTTCTTCTCTTTTTGCATTTCTTTCCTCAACAATGTTTTTTCTTTGCCCAGTAAATGTCTGTTTGCTCCTGACAGTTCAGCCTCTGAGTCTTGAACAGTTTTGTGTCCCTGCTAAAGTATTTTCTGACTTCTGAACCCCCACTTGTGGTCTGTCTGGCTGGGAAACCTGTATTAACACTCAAGAACGTTGTTCTCATACTGCCCAGAAAAAGAACCAAGGGGATAGGAAGTGTATCCTGATCATGCTTTATTCATGTAGAAGTCTGACAGGCAAATAATTGCTGCCATTGATCACAGACAGTGAATTAACAGCTTGTAAGTAGTGCTTCCCATATTCCCACATCTTGTCCTCAGGCCTAGGATCAGTGTGAATTGTGAGCAGATGTGCTTGCAAGTACTCTATTCTCACACCAATCTATGTTCTGCAACCATGCTGTAGTGTCTAATTATTTCTGAAAAAAATTTCTACCTGAAAAATGTTACGTATATCCCTCCACAAATAATACCTTTCCCTCTTAAAGTAGCATCAGGAATACAAGTCAGCAATTTACTGCTGAGATACCAAAGGGTGGGGAAGTGGACTGTTACCTTTGCCAGCGGCTATCTTATTGGCCAGGTAAGAAGATAAAACGTGGACATGCTTTTGCAATACTTAATGCCAAAACTTGAGTTCAGATGCTGAAAGGAATCTCTTACCTAGTTATAGTCTTTGTCTTCTCTTTCTCAGAAACCTATCAAACTGGATATTTAAACAATGTACCTGCAATTGCAAGAAGGCTGCAGGGTAATAAGTTAATAGCAGGGTGAGCTTATAAAGAACAAGTGACGTAGTACTAATCTAATTTCCTACTCTAACATGGTGATTGGCCGTGTGGATACTAGAGAAATAGTACATGGTTATCTTAATTTGGTCTTAGATGATATAAGCAACCTGGGGATATATGGTAAAGTAAATCTCATAACATGGGAACTGAAAAACTGGTTAGAAAACTGTACCCAAAGGATAGTTATTAATATTGCTCTTTCAAAATAGATGACTATGTTAAGCATGTTTAGGAAGGTCTTTCCCTAAATCAGTATTTCCACCATTTCCACTAGTGACTTAGATGCTAGGGAAAAGAAGTATTTTATTGTAATATTGAAATAGTAAATAAATAAATTATGTTTCCATGAGGTCAAACACAGAGTAGTAAACATTGAAATAATTATTTTCATGATTAAAAGATGCAGAACAAATAGTTAAACAGCCTTTCTGGGCAAAATGGTTAGGAGATTTAGTAGATCACAAGCTGAATATAGTGACTGTTGCACAAATATGAGTAAGACACCTTAAAAGTATGCATTATAACTCTCCCACTTAGCTCTGGCAAGACCTCACCTGGAGCCTTATGCTCAGCCTTGGGCAGCCCTTTTTAAGAAATCTTTGAACCAGAGGAAAGCAGCAAAGATGATCAAAAGCCCAGAAAATCTGACTTCTGAGACTGAAAGGATGAGGTTTGTTTAGTCTAGGGAAGGAAGAACTGAGGAGATATGTGAGAACAGTCTTTAAATATGTAGAAACTGCTGTGGAAAGGTTAGAAACAAATTGTTCTTCTTGTGTATTGGAGGTCAAGAAAAAATAAAGTGTGCTCAAACTGCAGTGCAGGGAATTCAGGTCAGACATAAGGGAAGACTTCCCAGCTGTAAAATGATTAAGCACTGGAGTAGATCCCCCACCAGATACAATACTTCAGGGTCCTTTGATGCTCTTCCAGCCTTCTTACATGGCATGAAAAATCTCTTCCCAGCGGTTCAGTTTAGGAAATGTTTTGTGTAAGTAGAAATGAGAAACACTAGAAGGCAAGGTGTGGAGACAAGTTCATGTTTCGGCTTAGATGGAGAGAGCTGGGTCGGAGGAAAATTTACGCAGCAAGAATAAAGTAGTGTGAGCAGTAGGGGTCACTCAAAAGTAGAGGAGAAGAAAATGGATCTAAAACCAGATGAGTTTTCTGATAGGGTGTGACCCCCATCATGCCTCCAAGTTAGGAGAGTAAGTGGCCCACTACACTTGATACTTGAGTATCTACCAGAGAGACCCTCTGAAACTGAAAATATAATTAAAATATCTTGACTTTTCTAATTTTGTGTCATTGCCCAAATAATGCATAAGGCATTTTATAAAAGTATCTTCAAATACCCACCATTTGATTAGGTGGCTGTCAGTGGTGTGTTACGTGGTAAAGGTCAATCGCATTACATTTCATGACCTTGTTTGATAGGAGAGGTGCAAAAAGATTTTATGCAAGGAATGGTGTTTTAAGAACAATTCATAGACTTTTATAGACAATATTTCCTTCCAAAATGCTTGGACTGTGCATGCTAGTGTACACATTTGTTAGCTTGCTGTTCTGAAAGATTTATCTCCCGTTATCTCATATGTTGTTGAGGCTCTTTGGGAATTCATGCTTTGTGCATTCAGCTGACAAAGCAATCTTTTGCTTCAGGATTCAATATTTTATGCTGTTTAGTGCTAACCACAGCTGTCCAAGGCCACATGGTAATTCTGTTCAAAGAAATTAATTGAATTGCATCAGCAGAATATTCCATGGACAATCATAATGAAATCCTAAACTTCATAAACTTCCTGGGAAAGTTTGCTTTCTGCCTAATTATCTCTAGTGCTCTTGTGCCAACATACTATTTCGCCTGTGATGGTGAACTGACAATAGAATACTACACAATATTATAGTGGAAAGCTACAGCTGTGGCTAAGTAGAAAAATTACAATGTTTTACTCAAATCCAGCTAATCCAAAGATCTCCGTCTCAGATGAACATAACCCTTCTCAAAATACGACTGAAACCAGAAAAAGCTGAAGTAACAGGAGTGGAGTTTAGGCCTGACTGATGATGTTAAGGCAAGTAACCTGCACTGTGAATATGTGTTTAAAAGGTTATATATTGAAAGTGTATTGATGTGTGATAACTGTACCTAGAAATTCCCTTCAAAAATGTGTCCCTGGCTAAGTGTGTTTGCACAGCAAGAATAAGTTTCTGCCTCAAAGGGTTTTCAAACTAAATAAATAAGAAAGAAAAGCAATGGGAGTATGCAGAGAAATGAGCATGTTCAAGATGTTGTAGCCAGGGAGCTGGAAATGTTATCGGTAGTGTTTCTGAGTCCCGGCTCAGTGACTCAGTGAAGCACATCACCTGAAGAAATCTAAGTTTCACATGCAAATACTTCTTGAAGGTGTAAATGCATCTGGCTTGCTCATGGTATTTGCTTTGTTGATTTCAAAAGGCCACTTATATGAATAAGGTAAGACTGTCTAGCCCTAGAGTTTTCTAGTTTTTCATCTCTTTAGACTTCTTATGTCCTCTCTTTCTCTGATAGACAGATCAGCAGATTTTCCCCATAAAGACACCATGTGAAGGTTTTGAAGGTAGTAAGTCCTCATCAGACTCTTCTCACCTTTCTGTCACACTGTTCTCCCTTTACACTCTCTATTCTTGTGTAAGTAATTATATCAGTTTTCTGGTGACAAGGGGAATCTCTCCTCATTTTTATTACAGAACTTCTTTCAGCATTACTGTTTCCCTACAAATAGTCCTTTTCCTTTTCTAGTATTATTTCCTCCTGTTGCATTCCATATGTTTTAGATTATTTTCTCTCAGTGTGTTAGCTTGTAAGACACGTTCTTTTTACAGTTGTTTTCCACCCATGATTTAGTTGTGTTACTGTTGATCTGTCTACACTGTTATTTGTATCTCCTAACAAATTAGAATCATATTGGAGCTTTTTACCATACAATGGGGAGTTTTAAATCCTTAATCAGGAAACATGATGGCTTTGTTTCTGATCTCATTGGCATGCAGATACTACTTCTTAATCTCCACCTTTGCTTTCTTCCTCCTTCCTCTTCATCTTCCTGATTTTCTCTCTTACTTCTCTGCTGCTTCTTCAAAAAGCCACATACATGCAGACATCACTGTGCATGTTAAAAAAAAAATCGTGTCTTGATCTGAACTATTGTTTCCTTACTAGTCATGGCTTTTTTAAGGTAAGATCACCTGAAACTAATCTGTTCTGCCAAGGATTACTGTATCTCCATTTATTCTAATTCATGCATTGGTCTGTCAGTCACAAGGTTTGTATTAACCCTTTATATTATCATAGCCCTGAGAGGGTGGGTTTTGTTGGATTTTTTTTCTGGGTTCTTTGGTGGAAATGAGCACCTGAATCAGTGCTCTGCACAGTCAAAGATAATGAAAATCTTAGCAGAATCATCAATACTTGTCTTTCACTGAAAATAAGGGCATTAAGTAATGTCTATGGTGACTCCCATGAAGTAAGAGTTTCACCTATTAAATCTATACCAATTTTCTTGTGCTTCTGTAAAACTGCTATAATGCCATGGAAAACCAAGTGTAAGGATCAAAACAATGCTTGTAGTGACCTGGAGAAAAGAGTCTGATCCTAAAGGTTATCCTTCTTTTTATGTTTGTTCTAATGTAAAATAGTCAGGTGACCTAATGTAAAATATTGCCTCTCCCTGTAAGCTCTACTTTTCTATAGTGTTCAATATAATAACCTTTCAAACATTTTGAAGCAAGTAAAAGCAAAGGAAACTAATACCTAAGTATTCTGGCATCTCAAGCTTTAGTACAGACAAGAATATTTGTTAAGCAGCTACGATTTATTTAGTAATTATTGCTCATAACTTCATCTCTTGTAGATGTTCTGGTCACTGGGAAGTAGAAGTTGAATGACAAGACTGCAGTAAGTATATTCACCACTACTATGACCAGTCACAATCACACTGCTTGTATTAAAGAGAAAGATGGGTTTTTGTTTAAAGATAAGAGCTGGAGTCAGACCTGGGTTCAGCTGATGGCTGGATCACACAGTCCCACAAAACTCAGTGATGTTCCTCTTAGAACCTGACTCTGCCACCTACACACTGAATAAAGCTGTTATTCTGGCAGCAGCAGCCATTCAGTGCTTGCCCAAGGGCATGTCAGCCTGGACCTCACAGCAGCACGGAGATTGGTGAGAGAAGAATGAAAAAAGCTATTTGAAGAGTGAGCAATAATGAGAATGATGAGTAAATGAGCTCGGGGACACCACAGTGTTGCTGGGACCCCAAGTGGAATCACTGGATCTCCAGGTAGAATTAGCTCACACAGGGCTATCTCAGGCCTCTTACCCAGTGCTGCAAAGGTCTGGGTAGTTAGTCCTGGTCTTTTGCATCTCTGAACATTAGGGTTCATCTAGTTTGGCACTTCGGTGCCAATCAGGAGTGCGCTTGTGAAATGGATCTCCTCACAGCCCTAGCTTGTGCAGTTTGGTTTGCATCGTGGAGAAGCTATGGAGTATGCAAAATGGCATTCTTCTGGATGAAGCCTAGCTGGGAGATTCTCCAAGAGCACATCTAATGCATTTGAACTGCTTATAAACATTCAGTCCATGGGGTGACACCAGTGCTGCATGTGCAACACTCAGGGTTGAGGTTGGACCCTCTGCAGTGTTTCATTCTGCAGATCCAATTCAGTTACACTGATTGCTAATATGGACATAGCCAAAAGTATACTTACTCCCTAATTTGTGAGGTTTTGCTACAGCAAATGCATTAAATCAGAAAAAAGTGTTGAGATGACTTTATCAGTGATGGAACTCTACAGATTTCACTGGCATAACATCTGGGATGATAGTTAACTGATGACAACATAAAGTCTGTGAATGTGGATCAAATCATTAAAATAGGCAAAACTGATGTAAAATGATGGCTCTTTAATTATACATCACCTCAAGAGAGTGAAGTAAGTATCCTCCAGTAATAATTTATTAACTGGTGAGTACTACATAGTATTTGTGAATACAGGCATGTGTATATATATATCTGTTAGTTAGAAAGCCTATAAATCTTACAAACTCTGTTATGGGAGTTATAAAACTACTGATAAAAAATATAAAAACTATATTTACTAAAACAGAAACAATGTTTAGATACGAGTTTTGTAAATCCTGGTTATGACATTACTCATCCTCTCCTAGGAAGAAAAATCCTGAAGGCAGCATATAGAGATTTGATTGACCAAGTGACTGCATTTGGGGCAGATTCATGAAGAAGTTTGCATCCCTTCAGTAAAGTGGCTTGGAGGATGGTAGGAACATGTTCAGTAGATCTGAGTCAATACAGAGTTCAGTTCCTTTGTTTCTCAGATATGTGGCCAAGAAATATACTCATCATAAGAAACTAACTGTACAGCATTTGGGCGTCTTGGCAAGCAGAGTAGCTTTAAACAATCTTTGCACCTTTTAGTGACACCCTAGAGGCTGGAGAAGTGTTTGCTTTAATTTAGACTGCACTGTCTTTAATTTTCTGGGCATTTCATAACATTTAACCCTCTTTGACTTTATTTCTTCTGACCTCAGAGTGCTTCTTGTGCTTTGAAAGATGTCCTAGAGGAAAAGTTTTATGGTCACCTCTCTATATTGCTCAGGGAGTTCTTCCCTAGACAAACACAAGAATTTTCGTCTCTTTATACCAGCTGGCACTTTTATTTGTTCTGACTCTTGCATTAGAAAACCTTACCTCCTAACCATGAAGCACTGGCCACATTAAAACACCTCTGCTGTTTTTATTAGATTGCATATTCCAGTGGTCCTTACCAGGCAGTCTCAGAGGATATGGCAGAGAATGATCATCTTTTTATGGCAGAGAATGATCATCTTTTTATGTTGTATTTCCAGGGTTATTTACTGAAACCTATGGTGAAGAACTTCTTTGGTCTTAATATTTTTTTTTGCATTTCTGTCTTTATAAAAGCCTGTTAGTTTTCTGTCTTCTTACATTTTACAGCTTTTCCACAAATGCTTCCTCAAGTAGGGGAAAAATCTTTCTTGGGTGTAAGTTTTCAGGTTTGTTAGTACTGTGTGGAACTAGAGAAGGATGTTCCACTTGGCCTCATAGAAAAGTCCTAAAAGTTTAAATTTAATTGTGGCCTAAAATCAGAAATCATCTGAGGAAAAAAAAAAAGCAACCAACCTTACCCAAAAAGGTGATTTAGTGTTAGCACTGCATCCTGTCTTCCCAAATACTTCTACAGCCCACTGCTTTGCTCTCCCTCTCCGCTGGCCTATAATTCTCTGTCCTATAAAAGAGGAGCTTTGCTGTCACTTTCCTGCATTTTTTCTCTTTCTCAGTCACTTCCTTGAGCTTTTAGCACTGCCTTTCAAGCTCCAGATCAGATCCTGCTTTTGCATACATCTCAGTGAGGGTATTATGGCCCCCTCTCCCTTCCCCATTCACTACAGCTTTATGAGCAGTGCTGTGTTTCAGTAGAGAAGCTGGGTCCTGTGCAGTGCTGCCCTCATCACATCGTCGCTACCAAGGGCAGGTGGCACTGTGACCTGATGGAGTTCTACAGGTTTTGTATCAGTGTTGCTAATAATGTAGAGGGCAAAAAGCAAGGATAATTTGGACCCAAGTGTCCTGAATTCTATACTTGTATATCATGCAAGCACATCCAAATTTCAGATTCAAGAAATATATCACACATTTTCACAGGAGATAACCTTAGGCATGAATTGTACTTTGTCTTCTTGTGATTTGCGAAATAAACTGCTTGCAAATGCAGATAGGATGGCAATAAATAAGATAATTCAGCAAAACCTAATTCATAAAAATGTAAATGTATACTCCCTTCCCCATGGCAAAACGTTCCAATGTTTAAATCAAGCTACATGTTTCTTTTAAACAAGTCTTTAAACCTGCCTTAATGGAAAAGTTATTCAAAAGTTTGAAAATATCCTCTATCACATTATTTATGAACTCAAAATATTTTTCCAGGACCATAAATTATTTCTAAGCTTGTTTCCCCAGGAGTCCCGTTATGAAATGAACTTTAAAGCTAAAGTTGGAAGGTGGATTTAATACCAATCATATAAAATATAAAGTTCCAGCCCTGCAAATGCATCTGTGTCTGACTTTAGGCTGATGGATATTTCTACTGACTCAGTGGAAGTAGTCCCACTAAAGTTAAGTACATCTATTAAGTGTTTGAAGGCCTGGATCTGAAAGTACCACAATAATAATCATAAGTAAATATTTGTACAGCCTTTCCTTTCTCTAAATGTTTAATTCCTTGAGCATCTTTAAGATTCCTAGCTAAGAAGTTTGTTTTGCAGTATTAAAAGTTTTGGAGCAAACCCAAAAGCTGCAAACCTTGCCAATTTTAATTTACATGGGTATCAGCGATTTCTGGGTACTTCAGTTCTGGTTTGTATCCCTTCAACTTAAGATTAGTATGCTGTGTTCTACTTAATACAGACAAAGAAAATTTAGTATCATCAGTTACAGCATTATGAAATATAAAAGTGTTGGTTTGGGGTTTGATTGAAACCAGAAACCGGACAAATAGCTGCTTATTTGGAAATTCTTAAAGGTAGGTCAAATGTAGAAAAAAATAAGTTTGTTTTGGAGAGGACAGTGTTTCCAACTTGTCTAGGCTAGAAAACCAGACTTTGACTGAAAACCTTTAAATTCTTCTATAGACAGAAATTTGCAGTTAAGTAAGTGTAAACACAGTTTGACACCTTTTTAAGTGTGTTTGTCAGCACGAGTCCACATTTCAGCTGTAGCCGCCAAATTGTGTTTTAAATATGGACTGTTTTTCTTATCAGAGCCAAAAGGAGACAAGAGGGAGGATAGTGAATCTTCCTCAACAATGCAGGCACACAAACATACCAGCAATTCTTCATAAAGTTCATTTAAAGTCAGAACTATTGCATGTTACATGTTCAATAGGTTTAGAAATAAGTACTCTTTTATTACATATTCCATATTTTCTCGTATTCTTTCACTGCACATGTGATGGACACAGCCCATCAGCATGGGCATTTCAGAAACTGACAGTTTACTGTGGATGTGCTTAAAATGTCTACAGCTTCTTGTGGGAGGAAAGCATCCACTTTGCAAGCAAGTACATTATATGAGAATTGAAAGCAAGTGCATTATATGAGAATTGAAAGCAAGTACTGAGCTTGCTGCTGTGGTCCCAGCTGCATTCCCAGGTAAATCAGTATCATCTTTTGTAGAAAGTGCTCTGCAAACACCAAGGTGGAGCATATTTCGAAAGGGGCATATAGAGGACCTACAGATCTGCCAAAATGTCCTTTCCAATGCTAGAGATATGTGTGAGTGAGGGCTTGTTAATACAAAAGTGGTGAGAGAAGTATCTCGTTTTCACATTTTGGGGAGCGGGAAGCGTGGTAGTGGCAAATGAAGCAACTTCTCTGGGATTAAAAGTAATTCTGATGACAACAGGAAGCATTCATATACATGTGGAGGCAAGTGTGACTGTCAGTAGGTGGAAGTTAGCTGTGCACATCTGGGCAGCATGCACTGACAATCACCAGGGATCAGAGATGTCATTATAATAGGAATTCCACCTCAGTTTAATTTGCTGAGTGTAACTGATGCACAAATTCTAGGAAGGAATGGAATTTTTATGCAAAAATTATCCATTAAAAATCACAGTGTAAATTTGTGAACATTTGCAGTATGTGATTTGTTGTCTTTACTTTTAAGTAAACTTGCACTTTAGCTCAACATATAAACCTCCAAAAGATCTCAGAAATTTTTTAATAATAATACTGTATTTTAAATGGCAATAGGAAAGTTAAATGAAACATAAGCAGAGGAGATACTGCATGACTCCTATTATATGAATTCTAACATCAATTAAATGAAGCTCAACTACCACATTCCGGGTTTGCAATAAAGAAAAAAGAAAGTATCCATTTGGACAAATCTAGTTATTACCACATTCTTAAAAAAAACAAACCAAAACAAAACAAATAGAACCACATCCCACAGTTGCCATGATTTTGTGACAAAAACCTGTTTCAACGAACGAATTGTCATAAAATACTTTTACTCAGCGAAGAATTCCCAGCCTCCTGGAGCATGCAAACACCAGCTAACTTCAGATGCCCTCAGCTCTCCTAATACAACATTGTATAGAAATCTCCCTTCCCCTGGCACACCACTGCTCCTCCCTGCCAGGGTTCTGCACATCAGTTGCGAATGGGTCTGATGGAGGCTCTGTTTTAGATTATTTTTATCCTTTCATCAGGCTTCTAGAAAGTCTTGTTTCTATGACCATTCCCAGGGTTGCAGTAGTAGACAAAAAGAGAAAAAAATGCAGCACACAAGTCAGGAGAAGCTGACAAAAGTCTTTCTTCATTACTCACCTTTTCCATGCTGAATTTTATTATACCCCAAAACTGGCTTCCTTTCCAAATATAAAAATATAGGACACACACTAGGATGCCTTGCGTGACCAAGGCTTAAAAAAAACTGTCAAACCAACAGTCTGGGAAATAGCCAAACAAATGTCAGTTCTCCCAGTTTTGTTTCTTATAATTGAACCCAAATGATAAAAAGTTTGTACTAGTAACAAAATTCGATCTGCTAGAGTAAAACCCTTCCTTGGAGCAAAAAAACCTATCTTTTCTCTGTCTCTCAAATTAATCTTTGCCAAGAAAGTATACATAGCTCAAAAGTTAAACAAGATATTTTTGTTCCTAGCTACCCACAAAAGAACATCCTTCAATATTGTTTTGGAAATACTGCAGCACAATTAAGATAGAGTGTAAATCATAGAAAGAATATTTCCTGTAGCCTTTAAAGTATTCTAAAGCAGCCTGAGTGAAAGCAAAGCCCTTTACTGTTGTTTAATGCCAAGTGAATATTCCTGTCCAAGAAACCAATTTATGATAAAGATCTCACAAAAAAAAAAAAGATTCTCTTGTGTTTCAAAGACAGAAAATATTACAGTGCTTGCATACATTCTGTTTAAAACCAAACACCCAATAACCGCAAACAGGATGTCATGACCCACTGGGAAAGTAACAGCTTTGGGCCATGTTCAGATTCCAATTGCCAAAGTGACTTTAAAGTGAAAGGAGATTTTGGGGCAAAGGAAGGAGAGTCATGAGAGAACAGTGAGCAGGCTACAAAGGGTTTTAATAACTAAGGGCCTCAAAAAGAAGATTCTTTATTTCAGTCTACTATGAGAAAAATGTGGGAAATGAAGAGAGCCTGCATTTTCTCCCCTCTTCACCCAGCCAGGTTGTCTGAAGGACCTCTTGAAGACAGAGGAAACGGTTCAAAGGTCCTTTTGTGGAGGACCTTGATCTCCTGACATCTATCAGATTGCACACTGGCTCAGCTTATTAACACACAAGCAAACTCGTGTTTGCGTTGAAGTCAGTAGTCAAATTCCCACTTAATTCCCTGACATTATCAAAGGTACTTCAGGAGTTTATCTCAAGATATTTGGTGGACACAGAAGGTTTCCATTCAGACTCTGTAAATTCTTGCTTCTTGTTTGAGCATCTGTTCTCAGAACTGGCTTAGTAGATACACATATCTCCCTTTTGATAATGAAGACTTATGAAATGCCACTGGACCATTCTCATTTCTGGCCTTTGCATATGTGGAAATCTGAATCATTTTGTCTGAGGCAAGGAAATACCATGTGAGTAAATAGCTGCACTGGATCCATAGAAAGAATGAGGTCAAAGAGCTGACATGCTTTTTAATAATTTAGAAGGTGCATACACATTATTATGCCATTGTTTCTCAGCTGAGGTAGTTATGGAGACAAAAGCAAAAAGACCCAAAAGACACACACAAAAGAAAAACCCCAACAACTTCTGGATAAAAAGGAGTTATTTCTGAAATTACATTATTTTTTCAATTTGTGCAAGCTGATCAACAGTGGATAGACCTTCATTTGTCACAAGGTGAGAAATGAGAAAATGAATATAGACACAGTGTCTCCTTTACTTTATGTAATAGCCATCTGATGTTTTTAATAGTATCATCTAAACAAGCAATAAAGTGATAAAAGTTCCAGTCTTTAAAAGTGATCAGTATAGAAGCAACATTAATGACACAGGGATTCTTCAAATAAATGTCCAGAAATTACAAGTTTAGTAAACACAAATGCTCTGAGTTAAGTGCTCTGGTGCTGGGGCACTTGGAAGCTGAACAGCTGAGACGTCATTTAGAAAAGTATTCATAGCTAGATTCCAGACATTTTGAAATGCAATCTGTCCTGTACTTACATTTGTATCCAAACATTGCTAACAGTGATTTTAAAAAGATGTATAAACTATGTAAGATTAAGTTGATTCAAATGGAAGTGGCTCAGAACCCCATACAAAAATTATCACGTTAGAGACTGCCTTTCATTGTCTTGTAGCGAACTACATTTTATGTAAAATAGCACATTTCTTTCCCTGATTCTTGAAGTGGGACATCAGGAAAGGCACATCTTATGCAGGCAATGCAAATATTGATAATCTTGTATTTTAAAGGAAACAAAATTTTTTTCCTTAGAAGAAGGAGAGAAAGCAGGAAATAGTGACATAAAATGGAGAGCACGTAACATGGGTTAGATGAACTAATCTGATTAAAATAAAGTTCCCAGAAGCTCTTACTAACATAATTTTCAAGAATATTGTGCTGATTTCTTTGGGTTAACAATGCTTATTCATTTTGGGCCTGGTATTATCAATTAACTTTGAGGGTTTGACTCCTGATTAACTCAGTTGTGAGACTACGATCAATCTCTCTATACTTCCAGCTATGCCTCCGAGTACTGATGACATTTAAATGTGAAGAAGAGAAATAGGAAGCTACTATTAAATTAGTTTGACAAATGATAGCATAATAGAGTCCTAAACTCTTAAAAAAAACCCTACCAATATCCTATGAAGAATACTACTTTTTTTCTGATGACATATTTGTCATGACATCTAGTGTCAGGAGACTTTGAAACATAACCCCAGCTGAACACATCTGAAATAAGTATCATGTCAGTTATGTCTTCTGAAGAAAAATACACCCATGAGACAGCTTTGAAATTGTTTCTGCAAAATATCAAACATTGTCAGCCTAATCCAGCAAAATCTTCAGGGATGGAATTAAAAATAAATAATAAATAGTAAGTTATTAGGGTCACTGAAATCAGCGAGGCTGGTCTGAATCAATGCCACTGAAATCAGTGGACAGCAAGGTCAGTACCTTGCAGTTTGATATCCCCAATGAGAACAATAAATGCAAAAGTCAATGTTCACTTTCTAATCCTACTACTCTTTCCTTCATTTACTTCTAAATCAGAGCTGAAGGAGGCTATAGGTGTCAATGGTATTTGTAAGCAACACAGCTTTTCTTTGTCACTGCTTCCAGTTCCAAGAAACCTAAGATATTACATTTGCTGCCCTAGAAATTCTTTTCAATCACAGCCACTTTCCAATACCAGCCCATTTTTCTGAATGTAATGTTTTAAAGTATCCGGTGTGAGTAGCTGCCTTTATACCTTCATGTGCCTTGCAGCATAAAAAAATATGGGGAAGCTGTGCAATCTGAGGATGGAAAATAGCTTGCTCAAATAACTCAGTGCCACTTAACTTGTTGTATATGATATGGCTCAGCTTATGTATGTTCTTACCTTCACCTTCACCAACTTCAGCTTGAAATTGAGCCCCAATTGGGGAAAAAAAAAAAAAAAGACAAAATAAACAGATCAGTGACCAGAAACCTGCATGGAAGTGTTATTTTTAACATCTGTAGAAAAGCAGTAAGGCACACTCATAGTCTTCAACCTCAAGACCCCAAATCCTCTTTTCTCTTGCTGTTCTTCAGGCTCTGCATGGTTTGGTTTCTTGCCCCGTCTTGCTCCCTGGTCAGATGCATGGGGAGCTGATGAAGATATCATGATGCGTTTCAGCCAGTCCTTTGAACTTGTGTCATACTCGAGTCATTAGGCTTACAATATCAAGAGCTTGTTTTCATCCATGGAGAAAAGGGCTGAATTTATCCTAACAGCCTCCTCATAAACACTGCTTGGTAGACTATTTTTCTATTTATCAGGAAAGCAGCATTACAGGAGATGATCCCACCACCCTTGAAACTGTAATTTCTTACTACTGTTTATCATAATATGGCAGTTTCATAACCAGTTACTTCAACACTAGCCATTTAAAAATAGCTGCTCTTCTGTTTTCCAGGGGCACAGCTGTCTCACATCAGAAATGCTATTTTGTGAGAGGTTTCAGTTGCTCTGGCAACAGCCTTTGACAAGTTCTGTCTGTGAGGCTGCAGAGAAGAGAAATTACTCAGAGGAGAGGTCCATCCCTTCCCACTGATGCTCTGACTTATCCATACAAGTAGTACCATGTCTCTGAGAGATGTGTAAATGCATATCAAAGAGGACATTCCCTGACTGTCACTGAGTACTTCAGGGAAAGGAACTTATGGAATAAATACACTGGCTAAGAGTTAATTGGTTCTGATTCAACTACATGAAGAAACGGAACAGAGTTGTTATGCATGCTCTTGCCTGAAAATGACACTTTAAAAATGGTGGTAATACAGCTGCCAGGCTCACTATTGTCTTTGTATGAATACCATCAGAGCTGAAAGGTACACAGAATGTCAATAACAATAATCAGATTTTGAAGAGGTAATATCATGCATGTTTATTGTTTAAATTTTTTGTATCAGAAAAGTTCATGTTTCTTGACATTTTCTCTCAGCTTTTTTTAGGCAAAATGATAATTATGCATATGTGTTACAGTATGTCTGCCCTATGTAATTTATTTGCAATTGGGGCAGACAAATATTTCTTTTTACTAATTACTGTTAGCTTTGGACAGTATCTCTGCAAATGTGCTTCTTCTATCATGATCATGCCACATTAGATCCCTCCAGACCACCTTTTTTAATTTGGATTTTGGGTTATCAAAATTGTTTATTTATTGAACCTCTTGCTACTGAAGTCCAAGAAGCTTCTGGAAAGAAGGCCTTGAGTTAACCCCTTCACTTGCACAGTGGTGTATGGGTGCAGCCCCTATGCTTCTAAAAGTATTGCCCAAAGATTAGCTGTAACAATCCTTAGAGATTATACAAAAGCTAGTTTTGGCTAGGTGACTGTACAAACTAGAGAATTGAGATTCTCTCAATTTTTCATTGTATTTCAACTGCTGACACGGTCAGAAAGCAGCTATCTTAAGAATATTTGAGATTTCAGGGCTTAGAAAGTATCCACAGGATTTTGGTGTCACCTATTAAAGTAAGTGACAAGATTAAAGAACATGAGGTTGTCCTCATGCTCTTGTCTAACAGCACTAAGCTGCAAAATTAGTTCTTGGCTAGATGGCAAATTTGGGATCAGGAAAAAAATCAGGTAATTTAGTAAGGAATCTATTGCTGTCTAATATCTGTGAAGGTGAGTGTACTTAAACTGTCAGCAGCTTTATGACTGAAAGTTAAATGTGGGATGTAAGTAGCTATCATTTATCATTTTGTTTGGTGATGTTGAATCGAATGAAAATGTGATAAATTCAACAGCAATGAGCAAAAATCTGCTTTCCATTTTCAAATCTGCTGCCTGCCAGACTGTAGCTCCTGTCCCATGCAGTTGCACAGAAGAGTTCATTTGGGATTGAAACCAGTGTGAGCCCACACCAGATGTTGCAGCAATCCAGATCTTGCTCCGTAAGTAATGTGATAAGAGGGTTTTTTTCCCTGTTCTTCTAGGATTAATTGTTTTCTTAAATTGCAGTAACATTTTCCAGTTCTTTTTGCTGCTGTCTTTCAGCGAAGTTTTCTCTTCTGTTTTACTGTGCTTTATGTTTCACAATAAAAAATCATGTATGAAACATTCTTACAAACAGGGGCAGATCCCCCAAAACTGAGACTGGCTTTCAAATAAAATTAAAATCAAACAGTATTAATGGATTTATGGTTCTCTTTAAATGTTTCTTGCTATCAGCATTTTAACTCTGCATTTTAAAATTTTAACCCTCAAGACTGGAATGCTTGAAATTTTTGTCATGTTTTATCAGTATGAAAACACCTGCAGTCTTTAAGTATCCCTATTGCAGTATTTGAGAATCTCAGGGGACAACAGCTATTGCAGGTCTGTTAAAAAAATTAAGAATTGAAAGCACTGATACTTGTCTTAATTTTATTAGTGCTGAATCCTTACAATTAGATTTCCAACCAGGAGCAAGAATAGAAGAAATATAATATGGACACTGCCTCTGAATTTGCATATAAATGAGTGGCACATCTACTTTATGATACAACTGACTATAAAATCCTAATATAAATAATTCTAGCACTGCTGCTGTATAATCAAAGAAGTAAAGAAGCAGCAGAAAGGAGGCCCCAACTCCAGGAAAAGATTAGTGCTGACAATGTCTTAGACTATAGAAGCTATAATCAGTGCTGAAAACTGCAATATCCATTCTACCAGTAGATACCAGGAAATTTGTTTTATTGAAGATGATGTTCATAGCTCATCACTGGTTTCAGCAGTGAATATGTCACTGAACAATTGAAATGAACAATTGAAAGTCTCAAAGAGCATGGCATTTATGGCAGGCAAAAAGCGAAGTTTGCTTATTCATAGACTTAATTAGATGTAAATTGAAGGCTCCAACAAAGATTTTGACCCCACCCTGGGCTTTAGAAGCCCAGCTCACAAAGGGTTTTGCAGACTGCTGCTGTGAGAAATCAGGAAAAATGAGCTTCTTTTCAATAGGTTAAGGTCTTGCAAGGCCAGAAAGGATCTAATGATTTTTTTAGAGAAGTCACTGACAGATGTAATGATACACCATGCTGAATGAAATCGAAGTCCTGCGGAATAAAATCATATGTGAGCTTCTAATTATTGGTACTATATGGATATGAAGGGATGAAATTAAGGATTTATAGACAACATTGTTATTCCTTTTGTCTAAGGCCATCACAATAAAAGCTAAACGTTCTTTTATATAATTTTCATATATTTTGTGCAGTTCTGTTTAGTATCTTTAGTCTGGTAACTGTTCCAGCAATGTGGAAATGAAACTAGAAATTACACAATAGCAGAAGGTTTGTCTGTCTTTCACTGTTAGATTGCATATGCTTATAATGATTCTTTGATTATTCTCATCTTATTCTTACAAGTGCACAAGCAGAATAAAACTGTAGGAATGATTGTAACACTGACTGAAATATCAAAACAAACCCATATATGTTGTTTTAATAAATCTTAATGATTATTTAAATGTCATAGCACTGGATTGAAGTTTTAAGATCATTAGTACTAACTCTTTACAGATAGTCTTACAGAAATTCATAGTGACTGGATGTACACAGAGAATTCAAGTTTGTCAGTAATCCCAGTGAAAAAATAACAAATTCAGTTCAAGGGTGTCATTCAGCTCCATTGCCGGTCTCTTTCTCATAGGCTACACATTATCTTCTTCCCAAGGTATCCTTTCTGGACTTTTGCAGCCCTGTTAACCCTGTGGAAGTGGGTGCTATATGTCTGCTCTGTCATATTCCCAGAAAACAGAATCTTCCTCCAACATTATGAACAAACAAATAAAGAAGTGAGTGATGCAGGAAAGGTGAGCAGACCACCTAGGCTCCTTTAAAACCCTCTGGGGTCTCACATGTTTTGCATTACTTCATTTTTTAAGAATGTTTTTTCATCATGACTGATGGGCCTGATGACTGATAAAGATAAGAAATTCAAGAACACATGCAAATTTACTTACTGTCAGCACTTCCAGGGATGCACGTTTGAATACAGCTGCATCAAGGTTGTTACTTTTCCTACCCACATCTATATTTTTTTCCTGCCAAAGTGGACAATGAGAAACGTATTGGCAGTTTATCAAATGAAACATCTGACTACATGCTTTGTACCTCCAGCATATTAAAGCACATGGACATTTAAGTCATGAAAACTTTACAGCTCTCTGTTACAACAGAAGAACGCAGTAGGGTCTCCTATTACCCGCAAGTTAGAACTTGCTAGTCCATATGTCTTTCCATGATACTGGTTCTTGACAATAATTTTTTGTATCCCTGTGCTGAAGGTAGTAAGAAGTTTCGATCAAATCATCCAAAATATTCTAAATGCAGTTGTTCGGAACAGGAATTCAGTCATGCTGAAAGAATTTTGAGCTTATTTCTCCTCTGATTAAATACTGCAGTTTTCCACTATTTTGAAGGAGCAGACTACATGAACCTTTGCCACAAACAGATTTGTGGCATAAATTAGCTATTCCATTTTCAGTCTTAAACAAGGAAGCATATTGAGGCATTTTATGTTCTTTTCCAAAATGCTTTAAGCTTATATTTCAGCTGTATTCTAGTGTGGTTTCAGTCTCCTGCTGCTAATTAGAACAATCTTGGATGCCATCTTAAAAAAAAAAAAAAAAGACGGAAAAATGAAAGAAAGGGTATTTTATAGTTTCTTTTCTGGGTGTAGAATCAAGAGCATTAAGAGGGAATGCATTTTTCCATGTGGCTGATAAGACTTCATAATAAGTTGCAGTGAGAAGTAACTAAGTTTAATCCCTTAAAAATCTTAGGTTTGATACTAAGTTTCTTCATTTAATATTTCTTTCTTCTCTCTTTTCCCTTACTATTGCATCTAGTAATGATTCTAGAAATGTGAAACACATTGGTGTATTCTATCCCAACAAATGTAAATACCAACTCTGTTGTAGAATTGATCCTAGAGATCCCATGTAGTGCATGTAAAATCAAAGAATCACAGAACATGCTGAGTTGGAAGGGACTCACTAGAATCATCAAGTCCAACTCCTGGCCCTGCCCAGGACACCCCCAAGGATCATACCTTGTGCCTGACAGTATTGTCCAGATACTTCTTGAACTCTCTCAGTCTGGTGCTGTGACCACTTCCCTGGGGCCTGTTCAAGGACCCAGCCACCCTCTGGGTGAAGAACCTTTTCCTAATATCCAACCTAAACCTCCCCTGACACAACTCCAGACCATTCCCTCGGGTCCTGTCCCTGGTCACCCCAGAGAAGAGATCAGTGCCTGCCCCTCCTCTGCCCCTCATGAGGAAGTTGTAACTGCAATGAGGGCTCCCCTCAGTCTCCTCCAGGCTGAACAGACCAAGTGACCTCAGCCGCTCCTCATACGGCTTCCCCTCAAGGCTCTTCACCATCTGTGTTGCCGTCCTTTGGACACTCCCTAATCACTTTATGTCTTTCTTACTTCTTGGCACCCAAAGCTGCCCCCAGCACTCGAGGTGAGGCCGCCCCAGTGCAGAGCAGAGCGGGACAATCCCCTCCCTTGCCCGGCTGGCGATGCTGTGCCTGATGCCCCCCAGGACACACTTGGCCCTCCCGGCTGCGTGGGCACTGCTGACTCATGTTCAACTTTCTGTTGACCAGGACCCCCAGGTCCCTTTCCATACACTGCTTTCAAGCCTCTTTTTCCCCAGTCTGTACAAAGGTCTGGATGACGTGTTTACACTATTTCAGAGTCACTGATAAATCATTCTGTTAGTCACATAAAGCTATGAATGCTCAATATAAACATGGCATTGGTAAGACATTAATCTTCTTCTCACCAAATCAATGCTCTCACACATGGGAGAATGTATTTTGGAAAATACCACGTTATCTGTAAATGGATTAACTGTCCAGTTCCCTAAAAGAAAAAGTATTCCATTAACAGAGTTTAAGTGGTTTTCTTTTACTTAATTTTACTGTTTCCTCAAATATTTCGGTTCTATCTCTTATTGTTCATTTCCTTCTCCATGTGGAATTTTTTGCTTCTTTGTAAATATACGCTGTCTGCACCACCTCGCAAAAAGTTTCCAAACAAGGTTTGTGATTTACATTTAAGCTACATGAGCCTGAAAATAAATGTGGATGCATTTAATAGCAAATTTGCTTTCTTTCTTGCAATATTTAATGAGTCCTTTGAACTTCATCTTATTCCCTTTAAACGGTTGACTCTGATGTCTTTGCTTTCTCCAAGACAGGCCTGCATACGTAGAAAACAGCCAAGCCTCAGCAGCCCTCTTGGGCAGCTGTACATCCTGTTCCTTGTCTCAGGAGCTTGGGGAAAAGCTGGTAGAAGGGCTTACAAAAAGAAGATGTTGCTTGCTCTAAAAATACTTCTCATTTTAATTTCCTGAGGCTTCTAGCATCTCATTGAAATATTAGAGAATCCAAATAAATAGAGACCTAATGGAGTACTCTGTTCAGCCAAGTAAAACATAACCCTGTAACACTGTTCTCAGGAAGTCTTTTCTGGTGGATAATAGACAAATGAGCATCACCAAAACTTTCATTCTGTCTTTCCTCTCTGTCCTCTTTCTCCACTTCCAAACACTAGTTAGCATCTTACTCAAAGCCCCCACCAGCATCAGCGCCTCTTTTTGTCAGGTTGTTTGGAAATGAGAGCAGATTCCTTCCTAAGCAGACTAATGGCACACACAACACAGAGCTTTTGGCACTGGGTTTTCACTTGGCATGACAATGCCCAATCCCACATCCCAGTTTAGCTTTAGAAGGTATTAAGGAGCTGCTGGGAACACACTAACGTTTAGCACTGTGGCTGGCCAGCAAATCAAACCAAATGGAGTCATTTATTCAATACTGCAGATATGCTGACCAAAAATAGGCTTAGTGGTCACTTGCATTGTCTTCCCCAAATGCCTTTTGTTACCACTGTGTGGTAGTTACTCACTAAAGTGAGTAATAAGCCACATTCATTGCTCTTCGTTGTATTTGGGAATAAAAATTTGTATGTTGTAAGGCGTTATATGTAGACGATTAAAACTGTTCACACCAGCCTGGAGGGAGAATTTCAGTGAGGGTGAGTAACTAATTAACTCTCCAGTACTCAGAATCTTCAGGAAGTTGCAGGGTGTTTTTCCACATTAAAATACACATTTCACATATGGAAACCCCAGACAGATTGTTGGTTTTGCTGATATGAAATGTTCTTTCTCAAGTAAAATTTTATCTGTATTTGAAGGCAATTTTAAACCTCTGAAATGGCACCTCAGGAAGACATGGTGAATGGGGAGGAGGAGAGGGCTCTCCCCTCCATCACCAGCAAGCAGTCTACTCTGGAACAGTCTGGACATGGGACACTGAGTTATCCCTGGTGCTGCATGACATGCTAGCCAGCTGTAGTCACAAGGCTAACCTCCTCTCCTCTTTTCTTCCATTATTTCCTATCAGCCATTCCTGCTATATTCTGACACAACATTTTCCCCCATCTTCTTTCAGACTTCTCAGAGGTACCACCAAATTACTGTTCTGGGAACACGAAAGGTGGGAGAGCTGTGGTAGGAGAACGAAGAATGAAAACTAACAAGAACACAAAAACCCCTCCATACTTCCTCTCTTGCCCAACAAATTTATGCCTCCAAAGTGTAAGGCAGCCATGGCTTAAATGGAATATGGGCCACTAGAAACTGCAAGTTTAGTGCAGTTTTAGGTTTTTTTCTAGTTTAGTAAGGTTGTCTATTTCTTCTGTCTCCCCAGTTAACTCTAATTTAAACAACCCTGTGTGTAGTGTTGTCTGTGGAAACAGCATCGGTTCTGATGAGTTCCACTAGTGGAAAATAAGAAACAGGGGTATATGGAAACTCTGATGGTAGAAATGAGAAAGGAGAAGACAAGAATTCATGTTTTTAACAATATTCCTTTTCCCAGTAACTTGTCAGTAAAGGAGATGTTTGAGAAAAAGTTTCATGCCTTGTTTGTTTTAACAAAGGTGTATTGTACCAATAGAAGTTCATGCAGTATTTACAGTGGAGGGAAACTGAAAACAGTCTTGCTCTTCAAACCTAAGTACTCTTTAGCGTCTTTGCTTATTAAAATTATCCAAGAGTAAGAGCCTATTAGAGTTATGTTCCAGTGGCTCACAGTTTCTGGGACTGATGCTAATTCATTTGCAAGGGAAAAAATGAGGATTAATATTACTGAAGTGAACAGCTCTATTTTGACTGAAAAGGAATATCAGAACTGAAGGCATTGTACAAACTTTGTAAAATTTAGCTAGGCTATATAGAGGCAGGAATTTCAAGAAGGAGGTCCAGAAAACCTACTGCCTCAAAATATTTAATCTTGAAAGTACTTAGAGATCACAAGTTAGTTAGATACCTAAACGCAGATACCATTCATGTTCAGAAACAACCTAATCTGGGAGTGTAGGTGGTGTTACCTAGCTCTTCATGCCTCTTTACCTATGACCCCTCACAGACCTGCTCTGAAAAATATGCTCAAAGGATGTCTATAACGCCACATGTTCAGTTTCTAAGGAGAGGGCTGAGCTGCTGGGCCATGACAGGAACTTGGGGAGAAATAGTGCCCTGTGACTTTGAGCAAGAAAGGAAACTTGTTGATTCTGCCCCCTTGTTCAAAGCACTCAAATGAAAAAGAGACAAATCCTTTTCTGTGCACCAGAAAGGGTGCAATATACAGCACATTTTTGCTGGATGAGAGAAAAATAATTCAAGAGAACTGGCACTAGAACCCGTATCTGCCCACTTTAAGTGTTGAGGACACCTATTATTAGAGTCTCTGGATCAAGGCTGGAATTTTCTCACTCTTTTTCTGGCCCTGGGACTCTTGCATTCTCAGATACTCAACACAAAATAAAGGCAAGGTAAAGCCGCTCTGGAATCTGAATGCTCTGAGCAGAGATAGTTTGACTGCATGAGGTTTTAGGAAAAGTATGTGTGAGTGCATGTGAGTGTATGTGCGTGCCTGCGTGTGTGATATGGCTCCGGGATACAGGGAGTGAGACCACACACTGGAAGGGAGAGAAAAAGCAGCCTCAACAGTCTGAACAGAGCTGCTGTGTAGGCTTGTGGAAAGCCTGGAGAGGTGACTCTTGGATTAAGATTCTGGCAGAGAGAGTCTTGAAGGGGTAAGTGAAGAAGCTGTCATAGGTTGTTTAATTTTTTTCTGCGGTCAACGTGGGATTAGTACATTCCTATAAATCAAGTTGCATGGAAGATATGTAGCTGAATCCATTACAAACTTTTCTTCCCAACTGGCAGATCTGAAGAGATCCTGATCTAACAGCTGCTTAGATGAAAACATGCTGCTAGTAGCAGTAGCAAGTTTTCTTCTCTTCTCATGGGGAATGGGAAGATATTTTTAAGGATTTTCATATGTTTATGTTTTAGTGCTATGCCTATTATCTCACTACTGCTGCCCCTTTTTCATGGTATTCAAAGATACTAGTATTTCACAAAACCAGACTTCAGTTGTAGTCTCCATTTCAACCCTTTTGTTTTGAAATAACTCAGAAAACTCAGAGTTCTCCCAAGAAGGAGATAAGCTGGCTTCCTATGTTAGCTCTACTCCTGTAAAGCTTCATCAGTTGATTCTAAGTTTGAAATCCTGGAGCTCAAATCATTTAGGTTACTTCAAGTTTATATAAGAAACAAGATCTGAGACTCAGCTGACAAGTATAGATCTTAGTGGTGTGTATTACCTGTCTTTTCTCACAGTCAGTGCATGGCACATCACCACAGACAATAGAGGGGAAGAGGTGCTGACAGGGAGATGCACAACTGAAAGTCCAGAATAGTCTGAGAGGGGCTAAGGCTTGCTTTTGTTAAAGGGACAAAAGCTGTTAGGGAAGTAAGTCAGCTTGCTTTTGAAAGGAGTTAGGAGGCTTCTTTCCACCCTCTAAGGAAACCCTCTGACTTTTGGAAGGAATAACCTATCTGCAGAAACCAAGATGGCTCAACTTAAGAGAAGTGAATGATCTGCAGGCTGGCTGCTCTGCTGAAAGCAAGTAGTGCTGGCTGCTGCAGAGACAAGGGAAGTGAGTAAATAAGTACCTTCCCTCTGACCTCAACAAGTGCTGACATCTTTTAAGGAGTAAATTTAATTTGTATACAAATGATGCACACATAAATGCTGCTAGAAGTCAAACAGTGCTCATGATTCACATTTCCTACTGCATGAGCATCCAGGTGAAATTTCTCCCCGCTCACTTTCAGCAGTGGCCTGGGTCTGGCTTAGGCTTGGGCTCAGGCTGAAGCTCAGATTCCACCACAGTTCTTGGGGCTCATCCCATTAGCTTCCAGCAATGTGAACTGCGCTGCAAGGCTGTAAAAAGCCAACATGGAATTTAGCTGAATAAATAGTTTAGCAATGAATATTACAAAGTAACCTTTTACTTGGTCTTAAAAAAACCCAACCAAACCAAACCAGGGGATAGATGTTTTGCTGGCAGTTTGTGTGTTTATTTTCCAGTTGCCATAGAAAATAATTGACCTATTTTCTTCCAAGAATAAATATCTTTATTCAAGCTCCCTAAAAAAACAGGCAGCCAAGACTTGCACTGAGGCCCCACCCATGCTGTCTGCTGCTGCAGTCCACAGCGGACAGATTAAGCTTTACCATTTTTAATGAGGCTTTTGAACTGTTGGATGAAAATGTGTTTCTTACAGTACATTTATGTTGCTGACTCCTACTGTTTCAGACCAGAGATTTGGTTCTAATGAGAAACCTATGTAAAAAAGACAAGACATTCAGCAGGGTCATTGCCCTGGGCTCATTCCTGTTCCCTCTCCATTTCTTTAAATCCCCCAAACAGATAACTAAGCCACCTTGCAGAATGTTTCTCCTGATCATTCCTTTTTCTTTACCCTCCTCTGGATATGTAAGGGCTTCATCAAAAGGCCACTGAATTTATGGAATGAGATGATGGCTCAGGAGTTGAGAATTTCAGCGTTAAGTAGATTATCCTTGGTTTCTGGATCATTTTCTTACTTTTGCTCATGGATATAAAATGGACTCTCTTTAGAAGTCCTCCTGCAGGTCCCTGAGAACCAGGCCGTTTGCTCTGTTACCTTCTCTGTAACCCCAGAAAATGTACTCAGACACTACTCCAGTTGCTTTTTCTCCTCACACCAGTCCCTGAGTATTCATCTCTTTGCATATTGTTCATGTTTGCATACTTCTGTCCACTTTACATAATTCTAAAATTATTTCTGCCAGATTATAGGCGGTGTTTCTATTTATATATTGTGAATTTGTTTTTTCATTGCTGCTAAGCACTTCACTGAATCTCTGAGAATTTTATCTGTGGCTTTGTCTGCAACATTTCTGTTCAATGTTCAGTGGTATACGTGGCAAGTGAGGTAGCCTTGTCATGACTGAGTGTCTGGCGCACTCCTACCTTCCTTGCTGAAAATGTGGAAGCGTGTGGTAAAGGCGGCACAGTAATACACAAAATAAAACAACAGACTTGTAATTTGGGTTTGATTTTATGTACCTGAATAAGTAGCTTTTAGGAACAGCAAGTTGTTAGGCTGCTTCTTCTGTTCTTCTTGAGCAGAAGAGTCAGTAACTTCAGACCCATCTGCTGGGCAGTCAGAAATATGACCCAGAAGGAGGACTAGATAGAAAACTCCCCATAATCAAGGGCCATACAATAACCCACATTGTCCATTGGGCCATATTTGAACACAGATTTGCTCCTTTTCCTTGTATGAATGCGAGACCTGACTTGGCAATGGGATTAGGCACATACTGAAGGAGAGAGTCAGGGAATATCCTGCACCTGAGTGCCAGTTCAAGCCGCCATCCCCATGGGCTCTGTGCTCTGCCTGCTGGGTACTGCTCTTCCATCAGGCCAGCAGGGACAGCCCTCGGCTGCTCTCTGAGCTGCAGGGATGCAGCTGGAGCGTGGCACTGCAGGAGTCCTCTGTCCTCCAAACCTGCATATGGAATGTACCAGAGGGACAGTTGTGTCTGCTTCCCAAGCCTATTTATCACATCTGCAAAAGGAAATCATTGTAATCCACAAATCCTGTCTCCCAGCTACCCTTGTAGAACATCATGTATGCTTTAAAATGCAGTTGTTCGAAACGATCCATATTATTTGTAAACTCCTTTTAAAAATATGCAAATAATTTAAAAATGCTTTCTTAATGCACATAACAAGATTTTATTTCAGATATTAAATTAAAATTGAGAATAGCTGGAATTTCTGAGATAAATAAGACTGATGACTGCTGGGAAAGGTAAATTATTATTTACTTAGTGTTGACTGTATCATTAAGTTAAAGAAGGGATGGTTTTGATCTTGTGTCTTTCCACTAAGTTTTCATGTATGTAAGTTAAATGATCCCAAAGATGCTCGTGTGTATCACCATTCCAGCATGACAAGTTGTTTCATGTTCTCCATGGTATGATAGCCAAATAAATAGGGGCAGTGTTTATTTTGCCACTCAGCAGATCTTTCAAATATTATCACTGTGGCATATTTCCTTTGTTTTATTTTATTTCAAGTCTTTGCTATTTAAGACTTTAGGTCACTGCTTTATGCCCTTGGGCTGGGTACAGGTCTTTAACCAAGCCGCTGTAAATAAACAGTAGTGATTTCCATGATTGCAGATCATGACAACACTGGCGGGAACATTTTCTTTAAATGCCGTGTCACTTTCACCTACTGCCTTCGGGCCAGTGCATGACATGCAGTAAGTGTCAGGCGAAATGTCACATCTGGGAGGAAGAGCCTGTGTGAACGTTAAACTGGAATGTGGAAAAATGGTGTCACATACCCTGTAATCTAATACTGTTCTCCCTTAAAAGGGATGTTTTCTCTATGGAGATATGTGTTTACCAAAAGGACTTCTGCTTGAAGTTCAACAGAAACTAAACTTATCTACTTATCCCCAGTTTTCTTGGGAAGCTCTTGCTACAGCGGTTCAATTCCAGGTCCTTGTATGTTTTGCTGACATGATAAGAGTCTTCAGCAAATAAACTCAGAAAATGGAAAGGAGAGGAATGAAATTATTTTGTGTTATGGAATGAGAATAATCTTCTCCTAGGACATGAGAACAGCATCCTACCCCTAAGACTCCAAGTCTTATGAGAGTCCCTATTCTTATATTCGGAAGGATCCAAGTATAAGGATAGGGAATGTATCTAATAATGCTTCACTGGCGCATACTCAGCTCAGGAATTTTAAGGACTTGGGATGCATTATGTGAAGTGCCTCTTTTCTGTTTGTTTTGAATCTGTCACCTGCTAGGTCTATTTGATATCCATAGTTCTTATACTGGAAAAGGCAGTGGACCTATTCCTATTCCCATTCATTTTTCTTTGCTATTCTGGTTGCAGAAGTCTACCACAGCATTTCTGCATTGCTTTCTGGGCTGTGTTCTGTTCTCCTCATGGAAGCCATTGTCAGGCTTCAATAGTCCTTCTTGTCTTTGTCTTTATATTTTCTGGTTTTACTATAAGCTTTTTGAGATGATGGCACTGGAAGTTCAAGTTCTGGGTCCACTGTGGATTCATGCCATGTTCTTTTCCAAGTAATTCCCAGCATTTTAGCAGCTTAATAGTTCATTAGTAAGGAAACCTTTCAAAATCTCTCTCCTGAGTGACAAACTGTTTCTGAATCTAACATGTATGTAGGATTGTTTCTCCCACAGGCATTACTTTATATTTTTGCATTCAGTTTCATTTGTTGTTATAGAAATCTTCACAAAATCACAGCAAATCTTCATTGTGATTACCTTCAACAAGACAGTAGCATCAGCAAATTTCACCACTTCACTGTTAACCTCTTTTCCAGCTCAGTGATTACATTCTCTACCACTGTTTTTACCTGTTTAGGTAGTGCTTTCAATGATTTTGAATTGTTATTTCTGATAAATTTAAGAAATTCCTTTCAGGTGGTACTGAGGTAGTTATAAACAGGATGTTATATGTAACAGTTAAATGTTCAATTATTTCAGGCTTGAGATCCTTTACAGCTCTGCTCTGAACTATATCTGGGTACAGTAGCCTCAGATATTTGAAAGCCTATCTTCTTACTTCAAATATCTTCCATTAACCTGATATTAAATCATGTCAGTTGATTGCTTTGGGCTCAGGGTGGAATGGGATATATCTGAAGTCTGTGTGGTAGAAGTCCTGCCATCCTTCTGAGCCTCTGATATAGTGCTTATGAATACTCTTCATGTTAACTGCAAGCATTTACTCTTTAGTTGCCCCTTTTAGGTTTTTTTTCCGGAGTTTTCATTTTTGTATAGATGCTTGCTTTTTTTTGTTTGGTTGGGGTTTTTTTCTGCTTTTATTTTTGCTTTTTAAAAAATCAACTACTATCAAAATAAATAGATTTTGGAGACTTGCTGCTCCCCAGAGCTACCATTGCCTTTGTGACCTTGCTTCTGCCTTCTCACTTGTCTGAATACCTGGCTGTAACAGATTGTCTTTATGTGCCCCTTTCAAAGATGATGGGAGATTTTGCCCATGTCCCATTTTCAACTAAGAGGTCACATACCCAGTAATGCATTGCCTCATTCAAATGGGATCCTCTGCATTGCAGCTGCCCTTTCTTCCAGTGAGACATTCCCTTTGTGGAACCACATAACTGGATCAACATTCAACTTGCCCTTTTATTTCTAGGCAGAAGGATAATTATGTAGCGTCATCACAGACTCTGGAATGAAACTGTCGGTGGTGCAGTGGTGCCATCACACTGCATTTGACAAATCAGTCACAGAATAGTTCATACATGCCCTCATGTCAGCATCACTGCCTCTGCCCTCAGGCTGATCATCTTCATGCTCCCTCTTCATTTGACCTCAGAAGCAAGTCTCCCAAACTCACATTTTTGCTGGGTTGGTACAGAGCAGGGCATACTGACCTCACTGAATACTTTATTAGTGAAGAAGTAAATTATTAAAATGCATACAGATAGAAGGAGAAAAAATGGAAACTATGCTATAAATAGAGCAAACTTGCTGCTTGAGAGTTAAGCAGCCATTCATACTCATCTTCTAAATTATTTAACTCACTGCTTTAATTCACTAGTTTCTTCCAAAATGAAAAGTAGACACCTGTGTCTATGTCAATCCTCTGAATTTACATTGAGCTCAAGATCTAGATAGTCCCTGCTATTTTACAGGGGTTTTTATCTGTTTAACCAAAACCTATAAACTCAAGTTTACCTTTATTTTTCAAAGATATCCTTGAGGTTAGCTCTGAGTCTATACACTGATGACAGCTATAACACAGTAGAAAAATGAATAAGGGAGGCTTAAATTGGTTTCATCAGGATGTTGCCGCCACAGTAACCTTGACATAAAGCAGCTGCAAGCTTCTCAGGCTAAAACAGTCCTGAGATGAATCAGTTTTAATAATACTTCTGGCTTGTGAGCCATTTTAACTGTATCTAAAAGTCCTCCAGGTTTACTGAGTTCAAAAGATATTGTTATTATTCAGTTTTATTTGCATGAGTCACATGAAACTTAAGCAATAAGCTCCCCACATGCTGTGTACTTTAGAGGGTCCTAAGTGACCTGTAAAGAAGTTTGTGGTAAAAATCCTTCTACCATAGAGCTTGGCAGACAGAACCAAGTGTAACCATGAAGCTCAGAAAAAAATCTTACGTCCGTGTACAAAAGACCAGAGAAAGAGAAATCTCATTCTTAGCTGCTTTCTTCAGTTATCATTGAGGGGTAGGCCTGGAAGTGCCTGATCCACCAGCAGCTGTTTCATTAGTGTACCTTACAAATGGTGCAAGGCAACCCCATCTGTCCACAGTTCAGTGAAGTTCACTATGAAGTCAGCAAATATAAGGATTTTCAAATTGACCCACCCAAAGTCCCAAGTCTAGATGCTCGCTCCTTGTTTATTTTTTTTTGTCTCAAGTGATGAAAAGTATGCAGGTTTTAGCAAGTTTACTTGGCACATAGTGGACTTCTACAGCTGTCACTGTGTTTACTGTTGCTTAAAAGTGGACTGAAAAGTTTTGGGACTGCATCTGCATTATGACTAGTTTGCACTGGATCTCACTGTGAAGACAAATCTAAGCAATAACCAGGTGAAGTTTGATGGTACCAAATTCCTGTTTAATAGCTCCAGAATGCTTTGTCTCTCCCCTTCTGGTCAGCTTATTTCCTTAGCAAGGAGGGAAATCAGAAATAGCCTTGAGAAGCAAGTCCCATTACATTTTGCTGTGTCTTGAACTAAGCAGTTCTGAGACCAGTTTGGATCATGATCTTTGAATCCAATTTCATCAGTCACTTGAAATGTAGAGAATTAAAATACTATAGATGAATCTTGCTGATTCAACAATATTACCCACGAACCTTTTCAAAACAGGGAACACTTCAATATAATTCTGACACAGCTTGGTGCAAACCAACATAATCTGAGAACCTCTGCATGCATGATCTTGGTGGGGATCTTAACACTAAGGACTGCAGCATTAAAATAATAGGATCTGTCTGGTACCTCAGTTCAAAATGGTTGCACTAAAAAAGTAAAATGAGAGGACACTGCAGCATTAATTTATGAAATAATGGATCTAGGGGTAAGAAACTGGATATAGGCTGTCACATCGTTAAGAGTTGCAGTAGTGGGATAGAAAAGAAACATAGTTGATAAAAGCATGTGTAAAATGGCAAACCAAGGAAGACCTCAGGGGTAAACCTGCACAAGGGGATTCTAAATATTTGAAGAGAGATGCTCCTGGTGAAGATCCCTCATAGCTCTTTTGCAAGTGTCCCTAACTGCTGGGTATTTGGGCATATGTCAGGTTAATCACAGCACGTGAGTTAAATGTCAGCAATTTCCTGTTGGGTCTGTAATTTCCTGCCTTACAGCCCCTATTTGCCTTCAACCAAGAGACATACATCCACAGAAGTTGCTTCTGTATTTGCAGAATAGAGGAAGGCAGTGTGTAAAAACCCTGATTTCTTCTTGTTTGGCTTAAAGTAGTCGCTTTAACCATCCTTTCCAAAATGTCATCAACACTTGCAGTTGTTTGCATTTGAATGGATGATCTCATTATAAACATATGCCTTTGGTGTTCCTCTTTCTCAGCATCCTGTGATTTTCCCTTCAAGAAAAGGAAACTTGAAATGCAAACTCCACTTTAAAATAGTGACAAGATCCTTCACTAAGTAGAAACTCACAGCTTGAGAAAGGAACTTCAACAAACCTGGGTTTGCTGTCCAGCATGACTGGATGATGATCTCATTGCTGTCACTGAACCAGAACAAAGACCTGATGGGAGCAGTTCAGGAATTTGAGAACAAAATATGATGACACTGGAAAATCCTGACCTGTCAAAACCAACATATTCTTTGGAAATAGTTTGGTTTCAACAAACTTCTTCCAAATCACTGTTGTATTTCCTTTTAAAACTTGCCTAGTTTTCTGAAAATTCATGTAGAGAGGGCGGTTCAGGAGTTTGTGTTTCAAAGGTCTAGAACTCCTGCCAGCTCTGGCAAAGCTTAAAATGAGTTGAGTTGGAAGGAGTTGAAGACACAAAGTTTACAGTTTGTGAACAGAAAGGTGGTTTGCAGGAGAGAGCACTTGACAATATTCTGAAGAAATCCCTCTCATTGCTTGCTGTCTTCACAGCCCTGCCCCTGGGCTACAGCAGCTGATGACAGCTTCTGCAGAGAGCAAGGTCCATTGCTTAGCCCTCCTGACAGAAGAAGACTAGGCAGAAATGGTCCAGTATCACAGTTTCCATCCTGGTAGCGACAGGACCGCCCTTCTGGTTTCCATCTCTGCAAAACCTTTATGGGAAAGGGGAAGGACCAAACAGCACCTGGCTCTGCCTGGTGTCAGGAAAGAGGATGTCATTGCCATTACAAACTTGGGAGGGACTGCCTCAGAGAGCAGTTCTTCATAAATCTTGCTTCCCCAGTTACAGACCTGATTTGGGATTTGAGAGATCAAATTAAATTTTTGGCAGGGGTTGGGCTACTCTCAGACTGGTGATGGCCCCCACATAGATTTACTCTGTGGTTATAGAAAATGCAAGGCACAGGCGTGTCTGCTCTTCAGACTAGCTGATGGTTAAAAGTCCCCAAATTTTAAGTCCCCTGCCTGTGCAGCTGGTAGATTCCCTTGCTGACCTCCCAGGCTGTAACACAGAACACAGGAGCTCTGGGAGCCTCAGCTCCCACTGGGTGTCACAAGACCTCCCGCCTCCTCAGCAGAGGACTGGGGGCCACATGTAGACATTGGAGTTTTTTGGCTCCCTGAGCTGGGGCTAGGAGCTGGGAAGCCAGGATACAGGTGGGGGCTTTTGAGTGTCCTGGGCTCTCTGCCACAGAGCGGAGCACTATGCCAGGCTGCAGGGCAGCAGCAGCAAACCTGCTGGGGAGCCCCCCAGGAGATAAGTCAGCTTCCTTGCCTTTCGAAAACAAAAAACAAAAATGGAAGCAAAGGAAGAAGACACAAGAAATCTGGAGAGGGAATGACAATGCCTGTAGTTTCCATTCCAGATCAGAGGGCAAATATTCCACGTTTAGGAGTACAGAAGCCGAAGTTTTAGGCAATTCTAATTGCAGCCACAAGGCCCCAATCCTTGCAACTGCTTAGACATCAGCAGACTCACAGAGGCAGAGCTAGCTGCATAGTTGCTTCAGCTCTTCACCAGGAGTGTTTCTAGTGCATAGTCAGAAGACCAAATATGTATGACTCACACTAAGTCAGTACTTGTTTCTCCTATTTTCATCAGGACTTTTCTGTTTCCATTGCTGAGACTGATCAATCAGAATATTGTCATTGATACCTACAGCTGCCTGTCTCTTGCATGAATACTTCAGATAGCTAAATATATATCACATGAGTTTGGCCTCAAAGAAAAAGCAAAAAACACTTCACCAGCATTTTCTGTCCTTGCTCTGTGATAACCATAGCAGCAAGATCAAAGCAGTGTTGGATCTGAGATGCAGTCACCTGCCAGTCTCAATACTTTCTACTTATGCTGGTGTTAAGTCCACAGATGCCAAGAGAGTATCACCACATATTTCTTCTGAGTTTGCATGTGTGCCATGACAGTAATTTGTGGCAGAATTTTATGGAAAGGGACTCTCGAGGGCCACTCAAATGCTTGGATTTTAAAGTGAGGACTTTAAAGTATCCTGGTGAGTAGGATCCAGGTTCCTTCCCCTGACACCAGCACCTCTTTCTGTTTCTGCTGTTCCCACTGCCAGTCCTGCAATGACCCACCAGGCCCTGCTGGCAGAAGCTCAGCTCAGCTCCAGGCTGGGATGCTGCTGGTGAGGTTCTCTTTGCAGTCCCTGCAAGCAGCACATGTTAACCTTCACTGACAATGACGCTCTGTCTTGTGAAACCTAAATAGCTGGAGAAGTATTCAGGGGGAGTAATATGTACAATGGTCTGTCCAAAGCCTGAAAATCATCCTGTGCTTTGCTTTCTCTGTCAGACTGAAAGCTGTTGGTGAAACAGAGGGTCGGAAAACCAGAATTTTGAGCTGTTATGTGCCATAATCAATCTTTTTTAAAATATTCACTGAAGAAAGAACTTCCTTCTGTAGGAAAGTTGTTTACAGGATGAATTCCACACTGAGGTTAATATTTATAGCTACTATGAATCTTTTAAAGGAGAACAGCTTCTAACTGCAATAAGGTACGAGGCTTTAATAATACAATATTTGCAGAGCTTGGGCAAAACGTATGGTAGGTTTTTTTTGAGCCAATGCATTACAGAGAAAGAAATATAAAATGAACTCTGCCCATGCTGATGCCAGCAGTCAGTCACAGATTGTAAAAGGAGCAGAGAGAGTATCTTTTTCCTATGGCAATCTCCTAGTTGACTGCTAGTTTTCTTATCATTACCTGTTCATTACTTTCGAGTTAAGAGTTTCATATACACAGGAGAATAAGCAACCTGACGGTTCCATGAAAAGCCACAGTAATGATAGGCATTATATGCAACCGATTTATTTTCTTAATATAGTGTCCAGCCCGTTTTAGCTGTATTTGTAGAGACACAGTGTCACCCAGTGGTTGCTAATAAATATAACAGACCGACCCATAATTTATTTGGGGCACTGGATCTGATCATTATCTAAACTAGCTCATATGCCTTCAGAAAAATTCCAGTGTATGCTATTTATTGAAAAAAACGTGAATCAGAACCTGGTTTTGTTTTATATATTTTACTGAATCTCCAAAACTAAAATAGAATAGAAATATACAAAGCTAGTCATACAAGTAGCGTTTTCTTACAGCCCTTGCTAAATAAAATTGTGTTGGTTCAAGTGCAGTTCAAATAATTAGCTGTTTTCATCTGTCACAAAACTTCTGCTAATCAAGTCTGTAGAGGAAATATTCTGTGTTGTCTTTAAGGCAGAAGATAGGATGGTTTACATTCAATTTATTCTTCCATCTTTATTTTAGCATTTTGGGTAGCAAATCTGCTCTTACAGTTGACAGTGTGTGAAGACCACTTCATATTTTAAAGAACAAATCTGGTTTTCCTCTGTGTCCAAAGTGTAGATTGGAATTTTATTGTGATTCTTTTTTCAGGAGCCAAATGAGACTTAAAAATGGAAACTCAGTGCAAGGTTTAATGAAAAAACAAATTGCTCTTGCATCAGCTTGACATAAATAAGAAGTTTCCTGCTTGAAATCAAGAGAATGGTGAGGAGCGATGGCTGATTTCTAATCTAGCAGCAATAGAGTCATTGATTTTTCACATTATGTAGAGCAGATGCTCAGTAATTCAATTCTCTTCACTCTGAATTTTTTATTGAATCTTTGCTGAAGATTCACAGAGGTTATTCTTATGTTCTTGTGGTCAGCAGAAAGAGTACAACAGTTTAAGGGAGGTTCTGTGCCAGGCACAGATGAGCATCAGTATACTGCAAAAGATGAGGCTGTGCATGTTCAAGAGTCGGGGAGGTGAAGGAACAGCAAAGCCCAGGCTCCACTGAAGATCCCAGAAAAACTCCCACTGCCATCAGCAGAGCAGAGCTGTGTGTGACTGGCCACGAGTGCTGGCCCAGGTGGTTCCTGCTGTTGACAATCTGCCTCAGGGTTGGGGCAGATATATACTCGTGAATTGGCTGTTTGCCACCCTGACTGTTGGAGGATATTGGCATACTAACTCATCTTCCAGGCTGTGGCTTTAATGAAATATTTGGTTTGTCCTAGAGCCTGAGGAAGAAATCTCCTAGTCACCCTTACTTCTTTTCATGTCATACTGGAAAAGGTTTGCTTCACACCAGTCATGCAATCTCACACTCATCTTCTAATATATAGTTCAGAACAGAGGTTGTTTAGGCCTTCTTTAGGATTACATGTGAGCTGACATACCCTCTCACCTTCAGTGCATGAGCTTCTAGAATTTTCCAGTAAGGCACTATTGCTACTGGCTGCAGGGAGTCAGGTGTGCTCCACATTCCTACCTTCAAACCTCCAGTTAGAAGAGGTCTGGGGTAATTTTGAGTAGAGAACCTAAGGGACTGTGAGTAAAGCTTCTGAGACGTCTGTATGCCTTGAAGAAGGACAAGGAGTAGCTAAGTTTCTGCAAGTGTCTCCAGATCACTGCAGTTTCCCTCTGGACGCTGGGATATTCACAGGCTTGAAGAGGAACAACCCTTTGCTGTTTTTCCTATTATATGGTTATAATTTGGAGGGAGAAAAAAGAGTTTTAATACTAACAAACCTATTAGTGTTGTTATGGTTTTGCCTTATGGGAGGTGGTACCAGTTGGTCCAGATCTCAAGCTAATTTTTGAGGTCCCAGTCTTGAAGGAATTTGAGTAGTTGCAGCTCCTGCAAAAGTAATCTGACCATTCCAATATCCCCATCAAAATCTAGTTAAATACATTCTGTTAAAAATCTCTTTGTTTTGAAAAGAAGGATGTCAGGGAAGATTCACGGGAAAAAAGGAGAGGGAGGAGAGAGGAGTTTAGTTAAAAAAGGAAAGGAAAACGAGTGCAGAGAATAAATTTAAATGCCAGATGTGAAGGTTAGAAATAGTCCCAACGTTATTTCCCTCCCAGTATGTTTTCACACAGGAGAACCAGCACAGTAAGGACGCTAATACACTTCTTGCGTGCTAGCTAGTTATTATTGCCTCACAACAAGGAAGGTGATCAGAGAACACTTGTCACATGCCCAAACTACCCTGAGTCAAGGAACCTGCCACCTCAGTGCATCATATGAGGCAGGTCAAGCCTAGGGTGAAGCAAGCTTTCCGTGTAAGAATTTTAATTAGCAATGAGTACAATAAAATACATAAGCTGCTGGAAGTTAACAAGTGCTACTGTTTGAGATTTATGTTCAAATCCATGCTGTGTACTTCCCTTTCCTCACTGCTAATGGATTAGCAGTATACTGGATAGTAATCAACAAATATTACAATCATCCTTCTAATCTTATTAACAAACTTGTAAGAAGCATTAAGGACACATTTATACCACTTGTGGGAAACAGTCCAAATACAACGAACCAAAAGCTGCTTATCTACAAGCAAAACCAGCATTATATGACTGAAGGGGGGCAAGTTAATCAGAGCTATCAAGAGGCTAATTCAGGTCCAGAGGGCTGAGAAGGCAGATTAAATGATCGTTCATAAATCATTGAAAGCACACCGTATTGTAGCACGCTATACCATATTGTAGCAACAAACAATGTTCTTCTGTAGGGTGCAGTTTCCTGCTTTCTATATGTCTGTGTTTTGACATTTTAAGTATCTCATCAGCATCTTTTTATCCTTAAGTTGTGAATATGTTATAACTCAGCTTGTTAATCATCAGATCTTTAGGAAGGAAGGGGATAGACTGTAAAAACA
Organism: Oriolus oriolus; assembly: GCA_013400235.1. Lineage (NCBI taxonomy): Eukaryota > Metazoa > Chordata > Aves > Passeriformes > Corvidae > Oriolus > Oriolus oriolus. The sequence goes on from VXBT01003025.1 coordinate 734,929, forward strand.
AACCTTAAATTGTTCTTGTTTGCAGGCAGCACAACTGTGCTTACTACAAGCATACACAAATATAAAAGAATGTGGTTCCAAGATACTGTGGAGGAAAACTGGGGAAAGCAACTGAAAAAATCTGAAAAATCAGCTATGTATGTCTCAGGCACCTTTGCTTTATATGATGGAGGGGAGGACACTAATGGTTAATTTTTCACTTTAAAATACTTTAGAGAAGCACTGAAATGTGCTGGTTTATGTAATGTAAGCTTATTCACTGATTGCACCATGGATAAAACTGGGATCTGGTCTTTATGCTTTTCTTCTTATAGGATTGAGACTATCCACAGGCTACAATTGACTACTCTTTAGAACTGTCTTCCAAAGGCTCACTTACCCATTTTTGAAAGTGTTTAAAACATTGTTCTTCATCTGCTTGCTTTTTACCCTCCTCTCAACAGTTCTAAGAAAGACTTTTCCACTACTTATCATAAGTAAGGGATTCCTCCCAGGACTGGAGTTAACGGCACTTGTTTCTGATTTCACAAGACGTGGAACACACTCCAGTTCTCTATACAACATAATATTGCACATTTCCAGTGCCTGATATTCTACTGCTATGCACTATAGTATTTACATGCATCAGCACGAAGGAAGGGCAGAAGGCTGCCGTTGCAATGTGCTCCCTCTGGAAACATGACACTCTGGGATGACAGACAACATAATGTGTTAGGAAGAATAGTCCTTTAATTACAATCATTAAATCATGTGTGGTTTTGTCAATTTTTCCACAAAACAAAACAAAACAAACAAACAAAAAAAAAAAAGTAAGAAAAGAATCATCCATCTCCATTCGAGCTTCAGGACTGAATTTTACCACCATCTGTCCAGGATTTTGCTCTTCCTGCCTGGATTGGTCACACTTTCTTCTTCAGGTTCACCTGTAGCCATTAACTATTCTGTCAGCAGCTTTCTAGATATGAGTTTTTGCAACTGCCTTTAAATGGAAAATGAAGTCCTTTGAAGAGACGTTGATTGTTTCAAACATCTGTCCACATCCTTGTGCATTAATTATGAGGCCTAATAGAGCTTTCTGGTTTTGTATCATATGTCTTAACTGTCAGAGTGAATTTATACATCTCAAGACAAAAACACTCAGTATGCTGCAACTCAATATCCACCAGAAAATACAGTGTGCTTTTTTACTTGTATTTTCTTATGAAATACAGCTGTGGAGGGTAAGGGATTTGCCTCGATCTGCAAGGTCAGGTGGTAGTGATAAAGAGTAAACAAAAGAATACACAGAATAAAAATAGTCTTTCTAACTTCTCATTGTTTCTGCTGTAAACAACATTAACTACAGTCTTTGGTGAGAAGTATAGTCTGCTGAGGAAGTAGGAGGGAAAGAAACCAAATACAGCTGTGAGAAGAGAGATGCAGGGGTTACACAGAGCTTGGTTACTCTTCACATTTTGACCAATCTGAAAGAGAGCTTTGAAGCACAAAGTTGCTCTGCTAAGCAACTAAGAAATTGAAAAGACTGAAGTTCTTAAATGTTGATGGGAATATTACCATGTTATGCTGAAATCTCTGTTCTATGTCAAAATTAAAAATAAGTATTTACTACAAAAATCCATGTGTCTGTTTTCACAGATCCACCTTAGCAATTTCAAATCAATTTTTCTATTTTATTCAGCTTTGTTCAGTTTTGGGTTTATATATTTGATATAGGATTTTTCTGCTTGGGGAAAAAAAATTATACTATGTCAGATTTTGTCAGTACAGATAACTTACACATTTTCACTGAATTCAGCTCTTTGCTGAATTGGGATCATGCCTTTGAAGGAACCGAACTTAAAAATGAGCTCATAAAAAGCACACAGTTAAAGTGAACAGTCTTTGAAATCATTTAAAGACTTTAGGGTTGTTACAGGTTGCTGGATCAGAGGCTAATGCAAGGTCAGCTCTCCTTTAATTTCTTTTGACTTGTTTCTTCCAGAAGAGGATATGATACTATTCTCACTCCAGTCTCGCTTGCCAGCAAGGAGATCTAAATAATCCTCAAGCTGCTGAGTCAATTTGTGGTTATATAGAAAAACATTTGTAAAATATGAGAGACTGTATGTCCACCCGGAAAGCTCTTTTTCAGACTTCTTTCTCAAGCAAAACAAAACTAAACTATTTCTCACAAGTCATGTTTTATTAACCTCTAGCTCTTCTTGGTGCTCTCTCTCAACTTCTCTATACCTTTCTTAATAATCTTGCTGAGGCTGAATGCAGATTTGTTTTTCAGGACTCACCACCACATGTTTTTTGCAATAGTGCAGTTTTTTTGGTCTCTCACAGAAGAGTCTCAATTCTTATCTGTTACACAGGTAAATCTCCATTTATATTAATGAAAATGACAACTCATTCCCAGCTACAGCTCTTTACATCTGTCTGTAATGAATTCCCTATTGTTGTTTCTGAATCACCTCTTAAATACATCCAATTTGATTTGTGGTTTTGTATTCCAACAGGGCTTGTAAAGCCTTCCAAACTCAGTATAATCAGAAACTTTATGAGTGTATCCTTCATTCTGTCATTTAAGCCATCTGCTAATATATTTTTTAGAACAACAAAGGACTTAGAACCATAGAATTAAATGTTTTTTCCTTCTGTTACACAATTATGTATTGATTTTCAAAACACACATATTCCATTTGTAAACTTACCATTATTATTTTTACCTAGAATTTCCACAGCATCTCTGGAGATGTAGCAGTTGCCTAGTGGGGTTTCTTCAAGGTCGCTTAGTTCCTCAGGGATTTATCTCACAATGTAGGTTATGGCATCCTCAATAGCTGTCAAATGGTTCATATATAATAAGCATAGCCTTCTCATATTTCTGATACCTTCAACCATGAATGGGATAGGGAAAAGAAATAACAGGTCACGTTGTTATCTGACCTGTTTTGGTATGTTACTGATGCTGTGATCACAGCAAACTGCTAGACAATTAGATGTTTACTGTCTCACATACTACAATGATCTGTATTTTGAAGCCATCAAATATATGGCAAGTTTTGTTTGCATAGAAAGATAAACACAGCCTATTGATCAGGTACTGTATCATGTAATCAATATGAACTACCCCTCAGCCCAGAGGAAGTAACTCATAGAAGATCAAATGGGATCTTTCTGTGGAACAAATCCAGGAGAAGCATTTTTTTACTTAGTCATCAAAGGCAGACATACAAATTGCCATGTCAATTTCAGTTACTGGATTGTGTGGCCCTAGCAAACACTCAAGCTTTTCAACCTTGGTATCCAGTGACTGACCTCACAGAAAGTCAGCAATAGGTCAGAGAGGGGAACTCTGTCACCTTTGCAATCTGAATGGCAGGTCATGCAGATCAGCCAGTTCTGGGGTCAGTCTGTCAGATCGGCTTGACTGTGGTATGTATTACTAACTTGAAAGGAGCGCTCTGGTACTTCTTGGCACTTAGGATACAGAATATACCACAACTTCAGTGCAAATGTATAAGAAAGTACTTTTCTAAATTTGATGGTAGGTCTTTCAAGTTGTAGTAGTGTACAAACTTCAGAGTTTGTCAAAACATTCACATTCTCATCACGATATACTTTATTATAGTGTAAAATAAGAGTAAGCAGCAAAGTGTTACTGTGCTTGTCCCCATGTTATCTGAAGGTTCTTTATCTGCAAGTTTCCTCCTTGTAAAATTACTTAATATCTTGTTTGCTTACAGAGTAATTTGTGCAATGCCCTTCTGTTGCCAGAAATATAGAGAACTGTTTCTTGATGTAAAACAAGTTCCAGTTCGTAAGTATTTGAAAATTTATGATACAGCAGTTATCAAAAACTTGTCTTTCTGTCCAGAGTTAATGGTCCAGTTAGTAAATATTTCTGCTACCAGTAGAAATGAGTGTATCTACAATGCATTTAATTCATTCATTCTTTAATGGTTTCATTAAAAGATGGTAACTTTAATTCACGAACGAGATTTCATTGTAGGACTGATATCTAGACTAAACCAAACAGTCATACGGTTCCAAGAAGCCAGGGCTCAGGGATTTCCTCACTAATTTGAGCAGCACTGACTCAAGCAGCTAGATATAGTGAGGCAGGCTCAAAGAGAAGCTCTAACAACCCTAGATGCAAATGAAATGGCAAAAGCCATTTCAAAGTAGGCGATTTATATTATGAGGATTAACCTAATCTGATATTACTCTGAGACATTAGGAATAAAACTCCACAGCAATCTGCCTACCTGCCTTGTCATGGCAGTTGGCTCCAAACTTCCCCAAGAAATCAGAAGATGACTCTTAACATCAGTGATTCTGAGTTCCTTTTCACACAGTAATTATTACAATATGTTCTGGTAAATTCACATAAGGCATGATTCTTGAATGTCTAAAATTAAAATTAAACAGGAGCCTTTCCTAATGGCAGACAGGTTGCATTTGTGGCTATCTAACAAGGCATTTTAATGCAGCACAGCTTATTACAGCCTGTTAAAATGCTTCCTTTCCCTTTTTCCTTTCCCCTTCTACCGTACAGTAAGCCAGAGGGAAAGCAAAATTGCCCCACTGGTGTAGGAATGAAGCCAGCCTTTGCCGATAGCTAAGATACATGGAAGGGTGGCTATGTGCAGAGAGCTGTAAGTCACCCTAAACTCCAGCAGACCAACCAGAACACTTTGTGATTGCTCACATATTTACATCTGGTGTGGGCCTTAATCACTGAAGGCAATTTCTGAAGTGTGCATAAAGGCAAAATGCAGAAATTGCTGAGAAATCCAGCAGCAGCGTCTGGGTGAAACAGCGTTACTCAGCTGGTTTCAAGCACTTCCCTCCACCCCCCAGGAAAAAACCCTGAACTGGAACCCCGGACAAGGTCCGATCTGGTAAAAGCAGTGCTAGAGTGCCCTCCGCTGGCGCAGCCCAGGCAGGGGACAGAGGGTTGCTCACCTATAGGCTGAAGGAAGTTGAAAGGAGGAGACAAAAATCTTAATATTTGAGTAAACGCTCAGGAAAATCCAGAGTGTTTGGATCAAGTGTATTTCCTGATCCTTCACTACTCATGTAGGACAGAGCATCCGGAGGAGCAGCTCTTGAAAACCTACTCACTGTTATTTTAGATAGGCATAGGCAGAACATCTATCCTTTGTCTCCTTCAGTGTCTCTTCGATGTGAAATTCCATCTGGATGTCAGCTGGTCAGAAAATCCCTAGAAAATGAAATAATTAAAGCAAGTTTTCTTGTATTATCAAAATTATGTTTACAAGTAGGTAATGAATGATAATGAATGTTTTTATAAATAATCTGTTGAAAGCAGAGAAATCAAATTACTTAACTGATACAGAGATCACTGTCAGAATCAGAAAATTAGAAAATACAGAAAATATTTCCAAATAACAAACAATATCTCGTCTTTGCTAGGTACCAGCAGTGTCACAAAATTGTCTTCTGCGTCACATCAGCCTATGTGTATTTCACTTATACTTTGAAAATGGTACAGCACATGCATAGCACAGGGTCCAGTGCATGAAACCATGAAACAAGGAGCGACAGGACTCGTCACCCAGCCTGTCATGCAGTCTCATTTGTCACTGCTCCTTTTTGGCACACTAATAAAATGTGCATTTGTGACTCATCTTATTGCATAATATTCTGTCATTAACTATCATTGTCCCAAGTTTCCACCTCAAAGCTGATCCAGTGTGATATTTCATCTCTTTCTCTTTTGTCTCCTCCCACCCTTTTACAGTGCCCTGAGGACTCCTCCTTGTGTTTATCAAGAAGTACACTACTTTTGTGCCCCAAATCACCAAGTTTTGTTCTAGCAGTGTATCCTGTTGGTCTTGTTAGGAGACAAGCACTAAACAGCTTAAAATCCTATTTCAATAAATAAGAATTGCAATGAAGCAAGTGAAAGGTTTGCCTTAAGCGCAACCAATTCCTTGACATGGCATTCTTTGTTGCCATCCCTATACGTAGTTAAATATAAAGAAAAAATAAAATCAAGCAAACAAACAAATAAAAACCACAAACTAAGAGAGGAGTCTAGGCTCTGCAGAGGGGTCTGGACAGGCTGGATTGATGGGCCAAGGCTAATAGTATGCAGTTCAACAAGGCCAAGTGCTGAGTTCTGCACTTGGGTCACAACAACTCCTTGCAGCATTATATGCTTGGAGAAGAGTGGTTGGAAAGATGCCTGGGAGAAAAGGACCCGGGGGTGCTGGTTGACAGCAGCTAAACATGATGCAGCGTGTGCCCAGGTGGCCAAAAGGCCAATGGCATCCTGGCCTGTATCAGCAGTAGTGTCCAGCAGGACCAGGGCAAGAATTGTCCCCCTGTACATGGCACTGGTGAGGCCACACCCCGAGTGCTGTGTCCAGCTCTGGGCCCCTCACTGCAAGAACGACCTTGAAGTGCTGGAGTGTGTCCAGGGAAGGGCAGTGGAGCTGGGGAAGGGTCTGGAGCACAAGTCCTACGAGGAGCGGCTGAGGGAGCTGGGGGTGTTTAGCCCCGAGAAAAGGAGACTCAGGGGTGACTTTGTCACTCTCTACAACTGCCTGAAAGGAGGGTGCGTAGCAAGGTAGGAGTCTGCCTCTTCTCCCAGGTAACAAGTGACAGGATGAGACAAAATGGCCTCAAGCACCAGGGGAGGTTTAGACTGGTTAAAGGAAGAATTTCCTAACTGAAAGAGTGGCCAGGCATTGGAATAGGCTGTCCAGGGAAGCGGTGGAGTCACCATTCCTGGAAGCATTCAAAAAAGTGTAATTGTGGCACACAGGGACATGGTTTAGTGGTGGACTTAGTAGTGTTAAGGTAATGGTTAGACTTGATCTGACATATCCTTTCCAACTTAAATGGTTCCATGATTCTATGATTTCATTATTTGAAATTTGTCTAGCAACAGACCTGTCTGGCATCCTCTGGAGGGCACAGCTTCCAGAAGCATCCAAGACATCCCAACAACAACAGGGAACAGCACACTCATAGCAGTGTAGTTAAATATAATAGTAGAATCATGGAATGTCTCAAATTGGAAGGAATCCATAAGGATGAACATGTCCAACTCCCTCCTCCTTGCAGGATTATCTAGGAGTAAACCACATGACTAAAAGTATCATCCAAAAGCTCCTTGAACTCTGACAGGCTGGCTGTAACTGAGTAAAGAGAGAGACATCAGGAACTGAAGGAAGCCTATTGCAAAAGTCTTGTAACAAGGAAGTTCTACATAACAGTTAAGAAAATGAGCTGCTCTTAACAGATGTCTTGACTGCTCACCTTTTTAAAGGAAAAATCTGATTATACAAGTATCTGTAGGGGCATTTTGTACTATCAAGACAATTTTTGATTTAAAAATAGGTTATGTGCAGTTATGGGTGATTTTTTTTCTGCTGCTGCAAGGAAACTGATAATCATTGTAAAATGTCCACAGAGAACCTAAATCCAAGTCATATTTGATATAAATGCAAATTTGAATGATCCTTGGATATGGCAGAGTAGAAACTTTCAGTCATGTTCTCTCCATAAAAACCAGATTGGGTTTTACTTGTTAAAAATTATTTCAGATGGACCTCTCAGTGATTTCCTTTAATGGGATATATATTTGATAGAAAGGTTCCTTCTACAAATCAAAACCACTGATCTAATGCTATTTCCGGACCTGTAACTTTTCCGATTTATAATACATTTATATTTATATGCCATGGCACTTAATGAGATCTATGTATGAAATGGAATTAAATATATGTAGCACGAATGCCACATTTAACCCTGTTTCCTCGAGATGTCAGGAAAAAAATGTGTCCTTTCAGAATAAATGTTGGTATTCAATAGGGAGCAAAGGGATGGATTTACGTTCCAAGCCTAAGCGGAGTTATCTGGGAGCTTTTCTGTTAAACCATTGAACAGTATGCAGAAAAGGTGAGATGCCACTTTCTGATTCTTCAAAGCACAGACCACAACCAGAGCTGGTGTTTGTCTTCTCATTATAACAGGGATTGGCAGCAACATCTCCATTGTATTACTGTACAACTTCTTTAGTGCTACATAGGTCTCTCTGCAAGTCAGTCAAAAACATGCCTCACAGCATTATTAGCCACTGGATCATGAAGAGGGAGGGAGGGAAGAAGGAAGGAAGGAACGAACAAACGAACGAAGGCTGGCTTATACTTTGGATATCACTAAATATGAAAAGACAATCTAGCTACAATTGATGTTCATGAGTGGGTTAATGTTAGAGTTGGCTGCTCTGGAAAGTTCTGTCCAACAAGCTCAGGTGTCCCTGATGTGGAGCCCCAAGCATAACCCTTTATTGCTTATATTTGTCATCTCTTACTGGTGAGATTTAGGGACAGAGTTCTTTTCCCAGTTCATCCCCACAAAATACAGGTCAACAAAGGTCTTGTGAGCTGCTGTATTTTTCTGGTTTGCTTTCAGATTCACATCACAGATGAATATCCTAACACTTGCACTGCCNGAGGGAGGGAGGGAGGGAGGTCCCATCAGGAGGAGCTTAGCTGCGGAGTGGAAGTGACCTCACTCCCGGGACAGCGCCGGGATCCAGTCAGCGCTGGAGCACCGGCGGCCAGTTGGGGCGCGCCTTGCCAGCAGCCAA
>VXBT01003025.1:743605-759491 GCA_013400235.1 Oriolus oriolus
CTGGGCTCGGTGCCGCCGCCGCCGCCGCAGGAGGGACCCGGGAGGCCCCAGGCCCCGGTGCCCGCTCGCCCCTCGCCGCCCTCACCGGCCCCGCAGCCCCCGCGGAGGGCGGGGACATGCAGCCCCCGGGCGCTCAGCAGCCGCCGCTCTACGCGCCCAGCAGCGGGGACTTCACCTTCGTCTCCTCGGCGGACGCCGAAGGTGAGCGCGGGGCCGCGGGTAGGGCCGCGCTCGCTGTCCCGAGACGAGGGCTGTTGCCGGGCCGCAGAGACAGGAGGGGCCTTCCTTGCCCTCCTTCCCGCCGTCCCCGCGGTTGGTGTCGTGGCCGGAGGCGGAGCGGGGTGGCCGAGGTGGCCGCTGCCCTGGGGCCGCTGCCGCGGGTGCGCCCCGCTGCCGTGTCCGCGTCACGGGAGCACCAGCGTGGCAGACGAGGCCGTGCCGCTCCGCTTCCCGGCTTCTCTGAAAGCCGGAGCCGAGGGTGTCCCGGCGACGTGACAAAACCGTGACCACTCTGTCACTGCCCGCTCCTCTGGCTCCCGGGTTGCTGGAAGCCCACTTTGGTGTCTTTTCGAATATTGTGTCGTATGTTCACGTTTGCTGTAATGTTGAGCCAAAGCGTCTGCGCCGTGTCTCATTTCAGCACAGTCATGAAGGAGAAAAGGAAGCCGTGTATGTAATTTAGGGGGTGAAGTGTGGCCCGCTGCCAAAGTGCTGCACAAATAGCCGTGGTGTACCAACATGCCGTGAGGATGCGCCTTAAAACGTCAGAACTGAACATACAGGAGTCAGCATCATGCAAAATTATTTTGGTGGAGAATGATTTTAGGGCTCTCCCCATTTAAATAACAAGGATTGTACTTTCATGTATGTGTTTAGTTGCTCTTGTAATTGTGACTAGGGAATCATATAAATCCTTACTTATGTGTCCCACCCTGGAAAGGAATTGCTGAAGTGGAGAAGTTACTGCAGAATACCTGTTCTTTAGTGAACTTCACAGTCCTTCTCAAAAGAAACACAAGTCAACAGTACAGTCATGGTTCTGGGTTTTTTTGTTGCTGGTGTTTTTTGCTTGTTTTCCTTTGGTTTGTTTTGCTTCTTCACCTTGGCCTGAAAAAGGATTCATGTACCTCTGAGCTCTCTGCTTTTTCCCCTGGATATATTTGTTGGGCAATGCTGAACCCAACCCAATACAGCCACCTTTCTGGTAGGTTGTGTTGAATCACGCTTAGCTCCGTGCTTTTTCTGAACACAAGAAAGGTGTGATCTCCTGCCTGTTCAGGTGTAGTCCTGTCCTCAAAGTTCTGGATAGACCTACCCTAGCAAAGAAATACATAAGCAAAGTTAAACATCCTGATATTTTAAAATTAAAATTCTACACATTGCGCTCTAATTTTTTACATGTTTCCCAAATCTCAATCCATATGAAAAAATAAAAATTAGCTGTTCTGTTTCCCCATCTTATTTCTTTGGGAGGTATGACATGTATGAAAGAAGGCTAGAGAGATGTTCACAGTTAGGTCACCAGACATGGTAGAAACAGCAGGCTGTTTGGCGTTTTCCTTGTACTGCTTTTTCAAAATTAAAGAGTCAAGACTCTTTTGAAAGCTGGTTTTCTACAATGCTTGGTTGAAATGAGGCATCTGAGAGACCTTGGTTTTGCTTCTGTGGTGTTCAGCCTGAGACAGTAGCAGTGAAGGCACCCAGACTCTCGTTAGGAACCATCAGTGTCATCACTTCTTGGCAGGTTTTCCAGCGCCCAGTTGCCCTGCTGTTAAAAATCTCATTCAAAGCAGCGTGCAGAAGAGGAGGTGACCAGTCCCTTTTCCCTTAGGTTTCTGCAACTTTGTCTTGCAAAATAGACTTAAGATCATGTTAATAGGTTTTATAGTTCAAAAGTGTGATTGCAGGTATTCATCAGCTGCTAAAAGGAGTCTTGGTAAATACGACTTGTGTAGGTGTTTCTGTGCCTCAGGATGGATTGTTAGAAGTCCCTGGAAAAAGAGAAATACATGGCTGGTTGGGCTGCTTTGTTTGCTTCTTTTGGCAGCTGCATGTATGCACAGAGTAGCAAGAACCTCTCCTTGCAAAAAAGTGTTATGTTGTAGCAGAAACAAATACTGCTCAATGACAATACAGTCCCAGAGTCAAGAGAAAACTTTAGAGGCTTTACCTTGATGCCCAGGCATTAAGATTTTCCTTTTTTTCCCCTCTGTAAACAGCAGAGGAGGGCTTTGCTTGAGGCTGGTGAGAACAGTGTATGCATGCTGGGACTGAGAAGAGCAATGACAAATTCCTGCTTTAAGTTACGGTGATCTTTACAAGGGTCCTGGGCAGATGGTGTTCCAAGAATCAAGGGAATGGATCGGTAATTCTCACAATTATGGAACAGTTGAAAGGCATTTATGGAGAAGCTTGAATCTGAGTGGCCTAGCAAGCTGGTCTGGGGAGGACAATTCTGTTGAATTAGTTGCGATACTGAATGATCAATGAATGCTTAAGACATGTTGGCTGAAGACATTGAGATTCTGTCACTGTACAAATTTTGTTTCTATAAAACTATGTAATATTTTCAAAAGGATGTTGCAAATGTAATCTACAAATATGGCCTGATGTGCCTCTGTGAGTATGTGTTTTAGTAGTACTTGCTGCAGTTGGGTGTTTTGGGAAATTTGTGCTGAGGAACTTTAATGTGTGAAAAGCATACCACAATGAAAAGGCAAAAAATATTTTCTTTGGTAAGGGGAAAAGCTGTTGGATGAGAAGAGGGTTTTTATCTCTCAATATGTTTATAGTAAGTTTGTACAAAATATTTACGCATTTCTGTTTGGATTTTTCCTTCTTAACAGATAATGGAAATCCATTATTTCCAAAAGGAATAATTATTCCCTTCTTATATATCTTTTTCTTTCTTCAAGTTGCTTCATTTATTTTCTGATATTATGTTTCATTTTCCATCTGTATATAACTGAATAAAATGAGAAAAAAAATTAATATTTATTGGTGATTTTGACACAACCAACCAGAACACAGAGGAATTACTCTTTGTTTTGCTTAGCACTGTGACAGAGCAAGATCATAGTATATCAAAGAGAACTTGAATTACTTGTTATTGTCCAGAGCCTAAGGATCTCTGATAGCATTCTTTCTCTAAAATTTTCAGCTGTATTAAAGGCAGGCTACAAATTAAAACATCTTCAAATGTTTTCCTTTTATGAAAAATTTGACATAAAAGCAGAGAATGGTTTTGGCCACTATAAAAAAATGAGCTCCAAAAGATGTAGAGTATGGTCAGAAAAAAATTATGTATAATCCACAATTTGTAGCATGTTGAGACTCTCCTTAGTTCTCTCTTTTTGTGCCTTTAAACACTTAATGATAAGGCACAAACGGAAGCCTTTCTGTCACACCATAACACTGTGTCATAAAACAAGAGTCCAATCTAAAAGCTAAAACCTGGTCATTTGAGACCTAACCCAACATTGTTACTATTGCAGTAAAACCACAAGGGTACTTTCAAATTATGTATCTGTGAAAGTATAATTTTATTTTGTAACTTTGAATGTTTTATGGTGATGACCAACACCTGTAGCTTCATATGTTTGTTGTTTATCTTCCAGTACTTTTAATATCAAATGGCTTTTGGCAAGACATAAAAAGGTCTATATTTTTTTCCCTTCTTCTTTAGATCTTAGTGGCTCCATAACAACTCCAGATGTTAAGCTAAATCTTGGAGGAGAATTCATCAAAGAATCTACTGCGACTACATTCCTAAGACAGAGAGGATATGGCTGGCTTCTGGAAGTGGAAGATGATGACCCAGAAGATAACAAGCCACTCCTGTATGTTGTAATTATTTTTGGGTATCCATCTTTATTAGCAGTGTAGGAAAAACAAACACCTTGTAGTCTCTCATTGTCCCACAGCCTTGTGCTGTGACTAGAATTCTGTTTGACAAATTATTTGACCAGTGAGTATTTTCTGGTGCAAGAATGGAAACATTGTTTCTCATTATGGGTTTTAATCTCTATAAGTGTAAAGCTTATATGGCTTTTCTGCTTTTATCTGTTGATCTTGTAATGGTTTAAAAGAAATGGGACTGTATTCTTTGTATCTTTTGCATTCATGTTTCTTGATATTGTGAAAGAATCAAAGGCTAAGACAATCCTGTGGGAAGATTCCTGTTAAGTAAATCTCAGTCAATTCTGTCATTTATTCTGAAGCAAAAGCATTGTGAATCATGGTTATTACAGTAGGGATGTTAGAACCAAGGTAGCACAAACTTTATAATCTTTGATGCTGCCTTTTACTATAAAGCTAGATTAAAAGGGTGCTAGTGCTGAAAGACATTAATGTCCTTAAAACTGAAAGTCTCGCGTCCATTGTTCTGTTCACAGAAACGTGGTTGGCTGAAGTAGGTTTGTATCTTGAGGTTACAACGCTGTGAGTCAGGCAGCCTGGTCCTTGTTCTGCACCTAAGCAACTTCATCCTCAGTGTCTCAGTGTTTTCCTGTGAATTAAACATAATGATGCTTTAAAAAATTGGAGTGAGACAGAGAGTATTCTGGAGAACTCAGATGAGAGTATTGGTAGACAACAGATGTCTGGAGAGCTTAATAATGGCAGTGCTACTTGAGAAGTGGTTTAAGTTAAAGTGTGCAGAAGTAGCTCCTCGTGTGAATAAGTCTGTTTTGTAAACATCTAACTTCTAATTAAGAAATGGACTGGTGTAGTGAGGTGACAACATAGGAATTCTGACTTTTATGTAATTTTGGTTTTTTGATTATTCCCAGAAACATGTGCCATAATGACTTCTTGCAATCTGAATTCTATTAAGGATTGAAAGAACAGCAGCCTGTTAAGGGAAGTTCACCAATGTTGTGCTACTGTGCAAATGTTTTGTTCAATAAAGTGAGATTATTTTTTTTATTTTCTCATTGGGCAGCCTTACTCCAGACACTTGTATCCTGATACAGCTGCCATCACTTTCAGGTGAGGTAGCTGTCAGCTTCATGCAAGAGACAATTTATTCACATGAGGAACTAGCCCTAGTCCAGAAGCCCTAGACAATGACAAAGAATTCTTTCCATACAGCAAATATTTGTGTTACACAGTCTTCAGAGTAAAGTATAGGGATGCTACATCCTTTTTAGAGAAGTGGTGAAAGATAGATGCTTCTAGTCTGTTCCTTAGGTTCAGGGTTGGTTAAAGAGCAATTTTTGTTACTTAGTCACCACTTGGTAATACCGCTTCTGAAGTAGCTTTAGTAATAGTAATCCTAAAATTGCCTTGAGGGACTGAATTAGCAGTATTTAATTATTTTTTTAAGAGAAATTGTGGTGAATCATGTCTTTGCATTAATTTCTCGCTTCAGCTTTTCTGAAGAAAAAGCCAAAAAAACAGAGCCTTGGATAAAACCTTCATAAATGGACTTAGGATATTAAATATTCCACATTTTTCTTCACTGTGTACTTAAATGTAGAGCAGTATATCTGCTGGAGGTCTCTTGCAACTCTTCAGAGCTACTCAGTCATGACTGAGGTTCTGCACATAAAGAAGTGGAATTGCCCATTAATTGGGAAGTCTGATTCCTTCCCATTATGCTAGGACAGTCAGGGCAATGTGTACCAGGGAAGAGTCTCCTGGGCAGAAGAGTCTTCTGGTCAATTTGTATCTGCTTGCAGAGAGTTTGTAACAGGAAGCAGGAACGCAATGAGAGAAGATCTGTTGATACATACTGCTGCTAGTTCAAGTGACTTCTATTTATTTTACCCATATTGGAAACAAGCAAGAAATTAAACTATAGGCATAAACTGGTCTGTTGAAAACTACTGTTGTTGAAGGAAGTTAAACTCCATTTTCTTTTAAAAAATTGGTTTTATGTAATGTGTTTGGAATGGTTTAAGATTAGTGAATTTAATGGTATTCTTGCAGAATTTGAAATAAAATGTTTTCATAGTAAGTGTGCTCGTGGCAAACTGCTTGGCATAGGAATACACAAACATTCTTTATGTATGCATGTCTTTGACTTTTAAATAGTTACAATGATACAAACGTGTCACATGTCCTCGTGTGTCAGAAAAATAGACCTCCTGTCTTAATGCAGACTCTTAGGGTATCACAGAATCATAGAATGGTTTGGGTTGGAAGTGACCTTAAAGATCATCCAGTTCCAACCCCCCTGCCTTGGGCAGGGACACCTTTCACCAGTCCAAGTTACCCAGAGCCCCATCCAGCCTGGTCTGGGTATGATGTGTGTGTTTTCTGTTCTCAGTCATGTAGTTTGTTTCTGAGTGATTAAATAAATCTAACTGTGTCCCACCAGTTACTGAATGCGGCATGAAGGTATGGTCTTGCTTTACCATGGACAAACTGTTCCTTTGCTGGTTAGAAAGCCTTGTGGGTGACAGGAGACTTGTTCTATAAACCTACTGTTTGCCCCTGTACTTATTTTTTTCGGTCTGTTTCGTTACTGTGGTGTATAGTAATGCTTATTTGCTTTACAATTTCAGGGAAGAACTCGACATTGATCTGAAGGATATTTACTACAAAATTCGATGTGTGTTGATGCCTATGCCATCTCTTGGGTTCAATAGGCAGGTAGTGAGAGACAATCCAGACTTTTGGGGTCCTTTGGCAGTTGTCCTCTTCTTCTCAATGATTTCATTATATGGACAATTTAAGGTAGGTATAAGTCTTCTGCCTAAAATGAAATCTGAACTAAATTTGGGGATGTGATTGCTAAGTGATTTGCATTCTTACGTAGGTAGAAAGTCTTTTTTTCACATACTAATGTGGGGCATTTCAAGTGCTGTTTCTCAAGTTAATATGTAGAAAGACAGCATTTAGGAATGTATTAAATAGCCCACGGGTAAGTTAATCATGATGAAATGTCAGGTTTGTTTTTATACAGTAAAACAAAGGAGAGATGTGGTTTCTAGAGGAACCAGATTGATACTAATGGGTTTATAGTCATGTTAGTGAATCTTTCCATTTTAATTGTGACCTTTTGTTAACTTGCTTTTTATTACCAAAAAATGTTACCAAAAAGCATTTGTTTGGATGCTGTGAATTCTAATTTCCTGACAAATAAAGCTGCTTATTTAATTCATACTATATGGCTGCTGTTATCTGGTATATTTAATCTTCATTAGTGACATTTGCTATTTTTTCATCCCTGCTCAGTTACAATCAAATAACTTTCCTATGGTCAATAGGCTTTTTCCATAATTCCTTTTGAACTCCAGGGTGAATAGCTACTCAGAGGCATTGTGCATATTTAATTGACTTCCATAAACACTGTTAGCTTTTTTCTTTATGTTCTGATTAAAATAAAGAAGTGTTATCATTTATAGTAACAATTTGAATGTAAGCCTAGGTGCTCCTGCATTGGAAATCTGTATGACTAAATGTGTGGTTGCAGTTGTTTTAAATGTGACCAAGTATGGCAATAAGCCATATGTAAACTAGCAGAATGTGCTTATGCAAGGATTTGTGTGAATGGTGGGATAAAATCATTCCCTTTGGGACCTCTGGCTTCCATATGGTGTACCAAATGCTGACTAAGAATTCACTCTCAGTATCTTGCCTCTATGAGGCTTGAAGTGAGTTGACTAAACCACTTTATTGTTCAAGTCTTCTGGGTGAACCACTCGCCTGTCTCCTTGGCAAAGCAAGGAGCATTCCTTGACCCTGTGACAGATGAACCACGTCCTGCAGTTTGTGTACCTCCTGTACAGGAACACTGGGTCTAATGTTTCTTAGGAACACTGGGTTTACCATGTGGATGCAAGAGTGCTGTATATGTATGAGGAGGGAAAGCTAGCAGCTAGCAACAGGATAACTGACAGCAGCTGGACTAGGTGAACCCAAAGGTGGGCTCTAAGCTGGGGAGAGATGCTCTAAGACTTTAATCTGGTCCTCTTCTTTTAGACAGTGGAGGAAAGCAGGAAGTAAAAGGAGGCCAGGTACTATTTTCATGAATAGCATACAGCCACTATATTTTTTTTAATGCTGCTGTGATTTTTATCTGATTTTCCCTATTTCATTCTTCTGGAAATCTGGAACTTTTAATTAAGCAAAGTATTGAACTGAGTACTGACTTAGTTTTTTAAGTTCAGTCATTGTATGTTTGGAAATACAGAGACTGGACTTAGACTGTTGTTTCCTTCCAAAAAGGCATTTCAAAAAGGAGAGCTTTACTTCTAGTCCTCCCAGTGGCTCAACACCAAAACCAGCTAAGTTAATTTGAAAGTTTTGTTAAGCTAGAGAATTATTTTAGGATTTCTTCTGTAGTTTAAGAGCATAACTATGAAAGAAGCAAGAAAAAATAATGACAGCCTTGGTCCCAGGAATCTGAGGCTCTTTATTGAATTGTCATCATCATCAGTCCACTGAGAATTAAAGTCTTCTATGTCTTCTGAGCGTTCTCAGTTTGAGTAAAGAATGAAGTGGCATCTTTATAGGTGAAAGAAGAATTCCAACTTCTTATAGTGGTTGGGCTGACTTAAAAACTGTCTGAGCCCATATTTTGTAATAGATGGGATGTGAAGACATTTAGGGTAGTTTTACTCAACTTCCTATTCCTATTACAATACTTACAAAATACATTGCATGTGCATTCCATGTGCACCAGATTTACCATTAATGTGATTCTGTAAATGTAACCTCTGAATTTTATTTGCAAATTGCATTGTGCTACTGAACACTATTCTTGCCACAATTCAGAATTCAGTTTTCATAATAAAATCCTTGACTGCAGTGAAAGCGATTATGGAAATGGATTTTCCTTTTTCACAATGACAATTACTCATATAAATGAATTGGTGTTTCTCTCTTAAGGTTGTTTCTTGGATTATAACTATTTGGATATTTGGATCCTTGACAATTTTTTTACTGGCCAGAGTTCTTGGAGGAGAAGTAAGTACCTGTATGTGATAAGGATGTAGAAGGAGGTAATGTAAAGTCTCTTGACTATGTTTTTCAGCAGTAGCTGGGTTTTCATAGTGCTTGGCTTTGGATCTTGTAGTCAGCTAAGAATGGATGCAATTGCTAAGTGTAAAGTCAACATTTCCGGTTCTCAGTCTCCAAAATAAAATCTAAAATACAGATATCATCAGCAAATCTCTCTGTGCAAGGGATTGTGCACTTGGAAGTGATAAACAATCTGGAAATTTGTACTATGAGTCCCAGAAATTCTACCAGCTTCCTGTGATCCAGAACTGAAGTCCATTCTTGAGGGAGAAATGCTTTCAAGTTTTTGGTCACTGGGCTAAATGGGACCTTTTTTTTTTTTTTTGTTAAATGGGGGGCTAACAGCAGTTAGATGTCCTTGTGTGTAAAGCACCTGCCAGTGTTTGTTTTCATCCCTGGCTTGATGCAGTTCAAACCCATTAAAGTATGCAATCCAGTGCATGTTTGTCAACTGCAAAGCCAACTGGAGTTGTGGCCTGCATCCCTTCCTCCAGCTGCTTGCACCAGCAGGGTTGGAATAGCTGCTTGAGCTGTTTACAGATTGGTTCATTAAGCAATTCAGGTGTAAACAACAAAAAAATGACTTAGAGCAAGGCCCACAGACAGCTACAGTGGAAGAGTCAGGAGGATAGAACTTCTTGAAATGGATCTGCAGCATAAAATGCATTGAACTGTGTCGTGAAGAACTAAATATTCAGTAATGCTTGATTTCTATACTTTTACTATGGATATTGCATTAATGATGCTCCTGTGTTGCAGAGGTCCTGTGTTATTTACTTTAAACTTTTTAGATTTTCCTTTTAATCATAATTGTTAGAGTCTTCTTGTGTGAATGCTGTTTTGAAAGGAAAAGTTTTTATAAATGTGATTGCATTCTATTTCTGCATATCAACACAGCCCAGATGCCCTTAAATCAATCTGGTTTGTGGCTCAAAATGTGGAATTACCCGATAATTAAATAAAAAAGTATAGGTTTGCAGAGCTCATTGTGAAGGATCATCACCAACAAGAAAATGCCTAAAAGATGCCACTATTTTTCCTGTTAAATCCAAGAAGCCTAGCTGTGCACAGGAACATTTCAGATCATAGTAGGGGAAAATCAGACATTTCCTTCTGAAGCTAAAAGTAGTTATGAAAGTACTTGGAACAACTCTGTTCAAGATAGTGACAGTAAATTGAAGCTGGAAATCAGAAGAATTCTGTGCCTTACAGGCATCAAGTTTTAGGTCTTCCGCTGACACCAAAAGCATTCATGTACTTTATGTATTTATTTACGTATTATGTATGTTAATGCAGAAAAATATGTCTTTGCTGCTTGTGACAACCAGGACTACAGCTGGTCCTTGAGAGGTCTGTTACAGTTCTATGCTCCTGGGTATCATATCTAAATGCTTCCTTTGAAAGTGATCATTTACAGTGTTTCAGTAAAAAAAAAAAGACAACGTATTTCTAATTCTAAGGTTTAGCATACAAAACCAATTTTTATACTAGCAAGCCTCCTTTAACTGAAATTTCATGAGTATAACACATTATAATCATTATTCATAGTGTTATAACAAGAACAAATTGTATTTGGTGACAGAGATTGAGTACTGCAAAGCTTATTTTTATGTGCTTGAAAATTTCAGGTTGCTTATGGCCAAGTTCTTGGCGTAATAGGATATTCCCTACTTCCCCTCATTGTCATAGCACCTGTACTTTTGGTGGTTGGATCATTTGAAGTTGTTTCTACCCTAATAAAAGTAAGTTCATATCAACTACTGAGAATTGTTTAGTTATTTTTAAGTCACTTTCTTAACATTTCAAGTAATCTGTTCAGGAAAACATAATGATGTGTCAAAATTTTCATAACTACAAAGTGAGCTCTGTGATCCTTTTGGTTAGTATGGTGGAAAGTGAATGCTGTTTTAAATGCTCCTTTTGAGTGCTTGGGGATATACAGTGCTGTTGCTATAACAACACCTGTTGTTACTAGGCTGGCTTGTATTTAAGTATTTTGCTGTGCTCTAATAGTTGCACTACAAAAAAAATAGGGTTCTCATTCTGAGAAGAGAATGCATAATTAAACCTGAGAATGAAGAATCTGAAAATAAGCTGTTCTCTCCCTTCCCCCATCATCCAGTTTATTTTTAGTCACTGCACCATGAATATGACGTTAGTCATTGTTCTGAGACCTCCCCATAGTGGTAGCGGTACAAGCTCTCGATACCCTTTGCAGACAAGGTAAGGATCGTTCTGATTTAGAGATGGGGAATGTACGGCACAAAGAATAACCCGCCTGATACCACCTGCTGCTGGACACCTTCCACGGAACCAGCAACATTCCCTAAAAGATCCCAGAACAACATAACGTTTTTTGAACACTTCCAGTACTTCTTAAAACTCTTAGCCTTTGAAGTTACTGCTGAGCCTGGGAAGGTTAACTGATAAAATTCTGTTACGAGATAAGCCATTCACTTTCTGGGGGTTCGTTGATTTCATTGTTTCTGTCCTTTTAGCTTGCTGGTAAAAAGTATAATTGAAATACAGCTAGAGTGTATGATAAGTAACAAAATTGCTGTATTTGTGATTTGATAATTTGCAATTACTGATAAATGATAGTCAGATAGTACATCATTAACTTGTCAGTTAAATAATATATAACGTCAAAATAAATATACATTCATGAAACCTCTGTTACTTCATTACTACTAACAGCCTTATGTTAACTTCAGGGTGAATCTCTGCAAGGTTCTTATCTTTGCACCACTAGTATGAAAATGCATTACAAGCCCCACATGGCCAAAACTACTTGGGCTGTGACAAGTACGACTTCTTATGGCTGGCTCTGTGTTACATTGAGAGAAGAAGTGATTTTTACTGTGGTATTTGGAGAGACTTTCTTGTGGTGTCAGCTAAGACTCTTCATCTTCTTTTTCAGTTGTTTGGAGTCTTTTGGGCTGCATACAGTGCTGCATCATTACTAGTTGGAGAAGAATTCAAGACCAAGAAACCCCTTCTAATTTATCCAATCTTTTTATTATACATTTATTTTCTGTCCTTGTATACTGGGGTGTGATCTAGTGTAAGATGTGGCCAGAAACCATATTTCAGTCACTTGCAGACTGATAATGTGTAAGATTAAGAAGGCTGGAGATAACACAAGTGACTGTTTTGTATCCAGTTGTCAAGATGTTTTAAGATCGAAGAGCATATTTGTGTATATTATTTAATGAAGCAATTGTAGCTATATAGATTTGTATTAAAGTTCTAGGTTTGTTTAAGACTCTTCAGATTTTAATGAACAAAATAAAAGAACCTTGTGTTTTATAACAAAGCGTAGCAAAACTGCAACTCAATACCTGTGCCAAAAGCACTGGGACCAGATTACTATATTCAAGAATTAAAAATGAGGAGTTAACTGTTAACAATCTCAAAGTGCAATTTTTCTTTTGAGCTTAAACACAGCTGGCTTTTTCTGGCACAGCAAATTCTGTAGATAATATATATTTATGAAACAGTCCTGATTGTTCACAGAATAGTCTGTATAATCAAGACAAGAAGATACTACTTTTAATTTAGTGCCTCAATTACTGTGATTTGGCTGTTGAGTTTTTATAAATTCCAATTTGTTTTCCAAACATGTATATACTGTGTATTTTGTATCTATGGCTTGTGTGTACCGTAAATACTCCTTGGTTAAGGATGTATATTGGGTTTTTAAAAATTGAAGATACAAGTATTTGAAGTTTTCATTTACTATCTCTGACCAAAGGAGCAAGATACTTACTGCGTGACATAATTCATTAAAATGCATATTTAGAGAATCAAATTATTTTACTTAAAAGTATAAATTTACCGAGAAATGGGTGAACACCTTTCTCAACTCTAGTGCTGGCTTAATGTTGGAGAAAAAAAAGATGATCTATCGAATTTGTGTGATCTTTAAACAATGTTATTTTATGATGACAAAATAAAAATATTGCTTCCCTAACTATGTTTTACAACATCTTGCTCTGTTTTGCTTCTAATAGCATGGTATTTAACATGCATCTTTTTTTTTTTTTTTTTTGCACCAATACTATTAATCCCTTGTAAAGAGAAATAAGAAAGATTTGGAAGGCCAGATTCTCCCTCCACTAAATAAGGCAGAGTTACAGCCTTAGTAACAGTTAGAGTCTTGCTAATTTTGACTCTCCAAGGATTATGTAATAATGTGATGACATGTTAAATATTTCCTGTGTACTGTGTTGATTGCTTATATAATGGTCCTTATGGCAATATTGCTTCACAAGGGAAGTCCACTGAAGTTCACTTTGCATGGTCCTAACGTAGGCATTTGCAATCTTCAGTATTTAGTATCAACACATAGCTCTGCAGTTTCTTTTTTTTTTTTTCTGGTAACAGAAAAAAAGCATTTCCCATTCTCTCCCCCTGCCCTTTTTTTAATGCTACAAATAAAAATCAGCCATGACAAGGTAATAGCAAGGGCTGTCATTGATCCCTGATGGACATATTTCCATATCAGAACTGGAGTTTTTCAGCTTTTTAGACTGTGTAAATAGCCATCTTGGTAACTTATTTTTACCAGTCATTACTGATGCAAAATACGTAATTAAATTCCAACTCACCCACAAACCTTTAGCTCATTCACTCCGCTTTCCTGGCTGACGCTTGTGTTGGTGTTAAATGGAACTACTTGAAATTAGTGCTGGACATAAATTGTAGTGTAATACTTGAGCTTGTAATATATAAAAAGAGAAAAATTGGTAGAGTGATTGACATTTCACCCGATTGTTGACTTCTGGAGAAGCTGTGGTGGAATTAGTGCAAAGTGGTACTAAATCAATTTATACCAGCAGCAGCTTATTTCTTACCTACAAATGTTTTGAGAGCATTCATACTGCATTCTAAAAAGAAAAAGGAAATTACAGTGTATTTAAAAAAGCATATTAGCTTTGTAATCTTGCATGATAATCTGGTTTTACCTCTTTTTTCATTACTTATATTTCTTTTTTTAACAGGAATATCCAACTATTATTATAAGACTCCACCCAGCCCCAGTGAATATATTTAACTTCCATCCCCACAAAGGTGAAGGGCAAGAACACTTTTAGGGTACTAGGCTGTCGGAGAGCTTTAAGCTTAGTTCCTCCTTGCATAGTTGTTCATGAGGTGTTCTGTGCATCTGAACTGACTATGAATACTGAAATGATGCAAGAATGTTCTATTGAATCTCCAAATACCTCCCTTTCCAGTACTGTTCTTTGAAATTTATAGTTGCAATTTTAACGGTTCCTTTCCACAGACTTGGCACATGTGTAATATACAATGCAGATATGCACTTAACATGGTACATATTTTGTACACAATTGCAGATTTGCACCTTTTAATCTTAGTATCTTTAGGGTCACTTTTTGCATATGTTGTGCAAGAAACATACAAACAGCTCTCAAATGATTCTGATAGTTTGTAATAACTTTGCATTCAACAAACTCATATTTTTAGATGAGGTATGTGTGTAAATGCAAGATGTATTTTATAAAAATTTTGAATTAAACTTGTTTACAGAATGTATGAAGCTCATTTATATTTACTGACTTAATACTGAATAATTAATATTGGTGAATTAAGACACGTCCATGTTCCTGTGCATGCCACCAATATATTGATGCTATACATAGCACCAATAGCTTTGAAGCTATAAATAAGTTATGATAACCAACATACTACTTCAGTCCGCCAAAACGGAAGCTTAGAGCACATCCATCTAGCAAAAAAATTGCCTAAGATGCAAGACCTCATTTTGGCATGGTGACATAGGTATCACACCTTGGTGGGACATGCATTTTGGATGATATCTAGAGAGCAGCTAGACATGTACATGTCTTGTTTCTTCTTCCACCCATCAGACATACTCTCCTGTTTATCAGAAAAATTATGCTTACTTGAAAAGTTGATGAAATCAATTGTTGAGACAACATACAACTTGAGATCTGCTGTAATTTTATTGTTATCCTTACTGGTGTTTCATGTTTTGCTTGAAGTACTACTTAATAAGAAGCTTAAAAGCTGCTTATTTTGCTCTCAGGACAGTTTTGATTAGCCTGGGTGGCACATACCCACATGGGTTTGGTTTCGTTTCCTTATTCTTTTCTTCACACATTGTATTTCTTAAAAAATTTCCCTGCTAGAGCAGCCTGTGCTCATTTGGGTCCTTCTAATAAAAATATTCTGTAGAAAACTTTGTACTTGAAAATTAGCTTTAAGACCATCAGTAGCCTGAAAGCTTTATGAAATATTTTAGCGTAACACATCATTCACATAAAATAAAGCCTGTGGCAGATAAAGTAATGTGTGCAGGTAGGCTGTGCTATACAAATTGAATTGCTATTGTAGTGGGTGAAAAGGCAAAATCTCAATAAAATACAAAATATTTTATTAAACTTATGTCATTTTTGAGGCACTCCTTCAGAGCAAAATGCTGTCGTGGGTGCAATGGCTCCGTGCTCCCCGCCCAGGGCCAGGGACACCCCTTCCAAGGGCAGCGTGCCTTCCGCGAGGGAGCCGCGGCAGAGGCACCGTGGCTTTGTCATCCGTACCAGCGCTGAGGCCACTGACACCAGGGCTCTCTTGCACCGCTCGGGTTCAAAAACAGAACCAGGCTCGGAGCCGGGGTATGAAACACAAATCCCCGCTCCGGCTTCCCCGAGGCGGGGGGCGGCGAACGCGCTCGCCCGCTTATGACCCATCTTTTGTCCGAGGCGGTAACGAGCCGGCAGCGGCGAGGGCGGGCAACGCCGCGCTCGGGCCGCGGCGGGAGCGCAGCCAGGCCCGTGTGGGCGCGCGGGGGGGCGCGGGGAGCGGTGCGCACGCGCGCGCAGGGCAGAGCAGGGCAGAGCAGCGCAGCCCCGCCCCCGCCCCGCCCCTCGCGGAG